>JAMKCH010057877.1:0-32566 GCA_023653785.1 Ophioderma brevispina
ACTAACCCATACTGAACTAGCGTAATTAATGGAAGGAAGTGTCCATGGGTTCCGCCATAGAATATCTCCTAGAACACGATGAAATCACTCCATATATCAATAATTGATTTAATGGACGCACTGAGCCTATATGCCTTCTGATGACCCTCCCTCAACGTATTATGGATCACTTAGATTACGGAAATATTTAACGCCTAGTACCTATACATGTTCAACTTCAGATAATAAATTTTCACCAAGTCTCCACAATTTACATTATCAGTACTTGACCACTATAAGGACATTGGACTTGTCGTAATTGAAGTTTAACTTCCAATCATTTGCAAATTGTGCGGGCAAATATCTAACATTTTTTCTTTAATTCATATATTTCTCGTCGTTTGCAATAAACAACCTCGTCCCCAAACACGAGCCATACAAATATCCTAATTCTTTCCCCCAATATATGGCACTTTAGAAGCTTGTTAATTCAGGAATAAATCACAACAAAATAAAACGGGTGACATACACATCCTTGCTTGACTCCTTCATCGATATCAAAAAAAAATCTGTAACGATATAACCGAAAATTTGACTTTTGCTTGACATTTTTATATAAAGAGTCAATAATTCTCCCGACCCTCCCCCCTTATGTTTTTCCCGTATTCCCATGCAGCTGCAGAGTCCCCCTCCCCCATCCCAAACCGCGTGCGTGTGAAAATGCTTTTCGGAGTCCAGGAAGGCAAGGAAAAACATTTCTTTCTTCTTTCTTTCCTTTCCCCTCAGCCCAGGCGAGGAACATGCGGCAATACTTTAAGCGTAAAATATTGTCTTCGCAGCGATATTAGTGCCGAAACCCTCCCTGGACTTCGGACAGAAGAGGCTGCTTTCCAGAATTAGTTTGAGTATTAAAGCAATATTCTATTTAAAAATCTTGTCCAACGCATGAAGTAAGCGATATACCCATGTAATTGTTGAGGTCCTTACGATCACCTGTTTAAGGAGGGGACAATAACACCATTCGATTCCACTCTGAAGGTATTGTCTAAATTCGATGAATTTTGGAACAGATGTCCAAAAGTGAATCTATGAATGAAGGCAGTGACCGCCATTCTTCAAAAGCTCATTGGTTATGCCGTCAATCCTGGCGATTTATTGTTTTTGGCAGCGGGGGACACCGCGTCACCACAATGCCAAGATCAATGGCAATGTCCCCTCAAGCAATCAGAATTATCATCATAAGAAAACCCCCCATCACGTCGGAGCCTATAACCAATTCCGTTGTTCTAATAGCGGCAAATAGCGTCAGGGCAGCATCACCCTTAATTAGAATTCATTTTACCAATAGTACTCCAGTACTGGGAAAAAAAGTAGGTTTGATTCTACTTCTTCCTGTCAGAATATATATCATCGCAATCCGGGTCTTTGATACAAAAGACCTCAACTTAACTGCTCTTATTATTACCTCTTAGAGTCTTCCAGAAATCTTGGCTTGATGGGCCCCCTTTATTTGCAGTATCAATAGATCTTTCAGGCGCATCTCTGTGATTTTTCTTTTTGAGCAGATGCGTGACATGTATGCGCTTATCCTGATAGGATTGCCCAGAGAACGTCCCCCGTTTCTTTGTTGGAACTCCCTTTTAGCCCATTTTCATGTGTCTTCTAGCTTGCCTCTCTGCGATCCTTGATTGCCTTTTCAATGTCCAAGTCAAACCAAGAATTACCATGTGCCTTTGATCTTTTTAACACCTAATCCCTCAGACGCAGCCGCAATTAATTTGTTTTTCCATTAGACCTTGGGAAAGACAGCCAAAAAATGGGTGTTCACTTACCTAAAGAAGGGTTACAAATTCTAGCAATACTTTTGGAAAAGTGTATGAAATGCCATGCTAGATAATCTAAAGAGTTGGCTTGTCTCTCTCAGAATTCAGTCGTTTTTTTAACGAGTGTGAAAATCCATCTATATACACAATACGGAAACAATGAACAGTTTGGTCAATTGAATGACTATACATTGGCTGGGGTTAACTTCTAACTAACACTTATTTATATTTTTAATGAAATATACTTATGAAAGCATAAATCTTCTTCTGGTTCCTTTGAAAATGTCAGTTAAGCATTGTAATACATTTCACCAGCGCTGGGCAAATATTGTTGTATCTTAAAAGAGAAAAAAGGGGCTCTTAACACAGGGCTTTATTTTTGGAGACTCAGAATACCATTTTGAGAAGAGGTTTTCCCAACGAGAGCTTTTTGCCCCCGCCCTGGGTGCTAATTTTAATCACATTTGAAATTGAAGCTAGGTAAAGAAACTATCATAAGCAAGCCTTTCACGGCCACAAAGTTATATTTGGTCGACTTAAACCAACAAAATGCCTCAATTAACGCTCACCCAAATATTTCATTTTGTTTTGTTAATTTGCAAAAAATAAAAAAAATAAAAAATTACAAAATTCTTAAAAATAAGCATGCTAAAGGGCAACTTGCTTAATTCCCCCAGGGAATTGGACTTTAATAGGTACTACCAGTGAATGGCTAATTTTGACAATATAAACAAATCTAATATAGTAATGTTTGATCTTGCGCAACAAGGGCTTCTATTCGTTAGATATGAAACAACTCCAACACACAAATGAACGAATAACACATTTTTTCAGCAGCTGTTGCTTTTTCACGTATTCTACAGACCCATCCTCTATTTTCAGATTGAACTATGAAAGTATAATGTGAAGACACTCAATTAATACCACCCTTCCCAAAAGAAACATAATTCAAAACAGCGGACAATACACTTTCTTAGCAGACTTTGGTTTTTTCAAGAATTCAAATTAAAATGCACAAAAAAAAACAACTTCAATTAATCAAACTCTGCTTGCACAGCCCACTGCACAGAATCGAAGTGCCATGCATTCGTTTACGTCATAGTGCATCGGCAAATCTGAGAAAACGATTAGTGTACTCTTCCCGAATTTCAACCAATAGGAATTGAGTTGGATACGCTATAGAATTTTGCCCCCCACAACTTTTGCACGAAGTGGCTCACCTCACAACATGTTTGCCGTGCACTTGTATTTGCATTAAAATAATCTGTAACCACTACCCCCCCCCCAAAAAGTAATTTTTAAAACTATTAAAACCTTACAAGAAACTCAAATGCAATCTTCATGTTACAATAAGCACAAAAGTACTAGCCACATCTCAATTGAGACCAACAGAAGGCCAAACACAAGCACAAGACACTTTTTGAAGAGCACCCCAATTTTCATGATGAAAAATAAGCTTTTTTCAACAGTTGCATTGGTAATGGCTAGTAAACTATACCTGTGAATGGTTAAAAGCTCAGACAGTCTATGTATCGCTAAAGAAGTAATTTTGTAATTAAGATAATGAATATCGGAGATTCCGATAAGAGAATGTAATGGGCTGCTGAAAAACGGCCTTCCATTGAAATAGCCGGGAAATAGTGCCATGTACGCGTCTATGAAGGTGAGCAGGGGTTAGTACCGGTCCAGTCTCTTGACTAGTATTTTGTTGCAAGGAGGGAGAAGTTTAATTTTGTTCGTATTATAAATTATGTGGAAGAACCTAATATTTGTCAGATAACCAGTATGGTTTTTGTCAGTGGAAGAAATTGCGAGCAAAATGTGGTTAAACTCTTCATCTTCTTAGCAAATCCACTTGATTGATCGTACATGTAATCTTGGTAGATGGTATTGTCTATGGATTCCAGCTGTGCATTTGATAGAGTAGACCCAAACATTTTGTAACCCTCTCAAAACTCCAGTCATTGGGTATTCCGATTTTCTCTTAAGTGGATTCAAAAATTCTCTTCAGGCCGAAGCAGCGGGCTGTGTTTCAAGATGCAGTTGCAAAAGTGGTGTTCTGTAAACTCAGGTGTTTCTTAGGCTCTGTCTAGGTCATATTTTCTTTTTACTTTTTGTCATGATTTAAATGATGTTGTTTACTTCCCTCTATCTCTTCGGTTGCAGACGGATACACAATACTTGTCTATCTTTAGTGAAAGTGATCAAGATGTTCTTTTAGAATGATATTCACAAACATATTTTAAATGGAACATTAATAACAATCTTTATACATGCCTCCGTTATGCAAATGGATATTAGTCTCCTGATTATTGTCACAATTTCAATTTCAAAATTACTTTGTGTCAATTTCCGTAGGGCTCTTTCCTTTGAATTCTCCTATAGACGCAATTTCAAGTAAGGTTTTTTCAAAACGGTTGACTTCATCATCAGATGCACAAGAAATATGTCTTCTAAGGGGTCGTCTCCAATTGCCCCGTTCACTTTAATGGGTGCTCAAAGTGGCCCCATTGATTTTTCAACGGAGCCACTTTGCAATTTTTAGTGGGGAGTCCAAGTGTGGCTTACACACATTTAAGGGACACAATTCTCAATGTTAAAGTGGGCCATTCCCAGCGAGTGGTGGGATATCACCTAACCAATTGATTCAATTACCCTTTGCTGACCTCATAATTCAGTTAACTCTACTCCTGCAGGTGGTGTTGTTATACTTGTCAGTGACAGGTTTGCATGAGTCAAGAACTGCTACACTACTATAGTAAATTTTGTTATGGCTCTGTGTTAATGATAATCATAGTTATTATTTATTTTTTATATCCATTCAGTTACAAAACATTATGCGTATATCTAATCTACAAGGTATTTAACTACGATTTGTACTACAATAGTTGTTGTAATATATATTATTTAGCAAGAAGTTGGACTACTTGTACAATGGGGTATAATAGTTTTTACAATATCCTAACATCAATTAAAAATGTATGCACACAGAATAACAACACTATCAACTCCTCAACTCCTTTGCAAAAAAGTACAATGCTTATACACTTCAAATCAGCTATATGCAATGCCCTTGTTTGTCCACAAAATGCTGGTCTTGATTTCTAAATGATTATAGTCCACCCATAATTTACAAAGCATCCCTTCTAGGAACTTGACCCTATTCTAACGACAATCTTGCGTTCTCTATTTAAGCACGGAATACATCTTAAAATCGTATGACAAAACATGTGTCTCACTATTAAGTTATGATTTTGTTTTGGATTTCGCGTTGCCTTTAGTGGTACACTTCTTTCAGTTGAATATACAACTCAAGGTTGCCATTTCCATACATCTATCGATTTTTGCATTACTATTTAACAGTTAATTCCATAAGATACTTATAAAAATGGGGCCTTGAATGAACTTTTCCCTCAGTTACCTGATCCAAAAACATTAAATCTACGTAGCAAAGAAATAACTCACCTTAAGAATTAGTTAAGACCTGTTATTATTCTCGTGGTTATGTGTTCTCCATTTCCATATTTGCTTCTCAATCAGCTACCTTTAAGAAACACACAAAGTAATTTGAATGCATACCATAAATCTTACACGCTATAATGCTACACATATTTATTAGCAAATATTAATGTTCTTACTGAAATCTGTAGCATCGGGGAATATCTCGAGTTATATCAACGTGTAAATTTGTAAGAACTTGAGATGTTAAGTAATGAGATTATGAACAGAAGTTTAAACAATATTGGATAATTATGATAACAATTCAAAATGGAGTCATTCAAACTTTTTTTCACACCTGTCACTTTTTTATAATTGCGGTTTATTCCATTCAGTTGTATTTCAAGTAAGATGCAACTATTAGTATTGTGCAATATAATTCCTAACTTTCATTCAAATGTTTTTATTCTCGAAAGCTCAAGAATCGCTTTGATTTTCACTTTAAAAAATGGTTTCAAAATGTTGGGACATGTAGCTGCTGGTTGCGCACAAACATAGTTTTTTGTCAAAAACATTTTGTATTAAAACTTGTTTTTTCTTTCTGGAAATAGAACTTTCCAGTTTTTTAATTTGAACATGGAGAAATTGAATGAGTGATATTTGGTCTATTGATTAAAAGCTATATCGTCAAAACCCATTAAACTCCATGTATAACCAGTCTGGTCAGCTTCACCTAAGGCCCATGAACTTGACCCTAGGTTACTATGAAAAAGCCTGACAGCAGTTATAGCATGTCTGTCTTCCAGCCTGCTAATATTAATATTATGCTAAGTCTGCCTTTGTTTACACAAGCAAGGCCATGAGAGCCTCCCATCAGGTCATTAACCTAGAGAACTGTAAAAATGTAATTAATATGATTTTTTTTCACATGTACAACATTAAACTGACCATTGTTCTTATTTATTCTTTTCTCCAGGAATGATTCCAAATGCTTTTTAATAACAGTGCCTAATTGGTTTAATTTGCTTGAGACACTTGTAGCCAAGTTGGTGCTTCGTGTACAGTATCAAAATCATCGAAAATACAAATTAGGGGATTTTTACCTGTCTACATTTGTTATATTTATGAAATACTGGGACTTAGGCTTCACATAAAAAGGCCTTCCCTTTGTTCTCTCTGATTTTCTCCTGATTTCCATAAGGTAGTTTTTTTTTCCGGTTGATTTTAATTAATTTCACTGAAATTTAAAAATCCCGCATTTCACATAAGCATTGCAAGACACGCCTCTTTCGATGTCATCATACTCCTTTCGTGATAATTTACACATACACTGCTGTGAATGTGATGTGAAATAGAATTGAAGTGAAAGAGAGGTAGGCCTATAGCACAAAACGTGTGGCCAAGAATTTCACTGAATGCTAGTCTTTGTCTTTCAGTTCGCCTATATAGTATGTCCTATCATAAGAGAAACCTAAATTACATGGCTCTAGGCCATGATCACACGCTTTTCCTGTGAGATACCCTATATTTATTAATTTGTTATGGTTTTTAAATAAATTGATAACAAAATGTTTTTATTGGAAATTTTAAAATTTTATTTTTTGATGAAAGAACATTTTTAGCTAATACTCCCAAATTAATAATGCTTGAAACATAAATAACACGGCTAGTTGAAAGTAACCCTACCAAAATAAAAAAGGATGGTGAAAAGAGACCACTAATATGGCCATTTACTACCCTGCTAGCGTATGATTGAAATCGTTCTTTTCATTATTATTTCAATCTCTTGGTAAGGGCATTTAAATCATTGGTAATTTAATTACAATAATGAAGTGTGGGGAGAACCCAACCTTCTTTCCAAATCATCAGTCAATGACTTAGTTACAACTTCTTTGAACAAAATATGATATGGAATGGTATTCTCATTTTCTACCAAACAAACGAAACTTAGAACGTACCAACTGTTCAATTTGAACGTTCTTTACTCAAGAAATATGTACATTCTTATCGTATTCAAGATCTACTTGTTTGTAAACTTCGTATTAATGGCACCCATTTAATGATCAAAAGTGTCCGATTCCTTTACCCTAAAAATCCCTCGCTGAAACATGATTGTACTATTTTTGACTTACAGAAACAGAAATAATCCATTTAATAATGAATGTTAAAGTTTATACTACTCCCAGCGTAAGGGCTTTATCTTTATATTAATGATGCTTTATCACTGATAATTTCTCTGATTATGAATTATTGTCTTTAAAATAATGACTGTCAGCGATTTTGACAGTTAAAAGTATTATCTAATTTTGTTTTTTTTTCTTCTGCTTGTTAATTTCGTTCTATCGTGTATGATTTCATGTAATACGTTGCTATTGTTTCATTGATCATACCTATATGTTGGGTATATATCAATTAATTTGGCCTTGGTCAAACTAACTGTAACTGTATGATCAAATCAAAGAGCCCCAACTAGTGAACTGGACAGTGCACATTGAAGTTATAACATAACTGTCATCTAGATGACCATGAACATGGGCATTGCACATAGAACTGTTACTATAAATGCCTTGTTTTGTTATTAGCACGCACACACAACACACCTACACAAACACCACAACACACACACACCGACAACACAACACACCCCACACACTCCCCACACCTCCCACACACGCACCCCAGCGCGCACACACGCACCCACCACACACATTTACCAATACAAATTACAAAATGGAAAAGACAAAAGTTTCTAAATATACTACTAACAACTAATCTCGTCGAACATTATAATCATGCAATTACACAATCTGACTACAACAGAAAGTATGTCATAGTCAATCTGCGTATTATATACCAGATCAGAATTCCTGGCTGTATTAGAAGTATGCCTCTGCCTGTTCATGTATTTTGATAGAGTTTATTACCTGGCACTGGTGGGTAAAGTGCCCATCTCATTCAGATATGTTAAAGGGCCCGGCTAGCATCTGTCCACGGAGTATTTAATTGATCTCTCACATGGGTAATAAAGACCAAGCAGTGTTAGATATTGACCTTCATTTAATACCTCTTGTGCCTAGTTTTAAGTGGGCTCAGTGGCAGCAAAGGGGAAGTCATAACAGAATTTAAATGGTGGATAATGGGTGCCTCATTAAATTTCAACGGAGCCTATACATAAAGTGCCCATTGAGCACCCATTAAAGTAACGGGGCAATTTGGAGACGACCCCTAATGCACGATTACCTCTACACTGGAGGTGAGGTGGCACTGATTGTTACAACGGACGGCAGAAATTTCGCATTTCCAGTCCGCCGTAAATTAGCAAAATGTTTTTTTTAATGAAAATACTCACTTTTTGAGCATTACCATTCGCAGGTTGGTGTTTACTAGAATAATTAAATCAACACAACTGTTGCAAAATCTCAAATTTGGAAAATTGGGTCTTCCTCTTAAAAACAACCCGCTGTTATTGTTTACTGAACATATTGATTAAATTAAACTGTAGGTGGGTTTCCATGCTTAAAATAGCCCCCTGTCATCCCACCCCGACCTTTGACCGGAAAAAAGCTAGAAAATCATGGCTTATAATCACCTTTTTTGCCTCCTCACTGGGACAATTTTACCTAAAACCAGAAAATCTTTCTGAACTCTAATTAATCACCTCCAACCTGAAAATCTGCCTCAAACAGGGATTTTCCTCCTCTTACAAGTGCCCCCGTTACCCTCCTGAAAAATAGGACAAGGTTTGAAAGCTGGAGCTGATTGAAAGGACATTATATTGATCCCCATGGCCTCGTACCATGATTTACACTAAAAGAGGTTGTCATTATATGTCATCTGAACCGTTAACTCCAAGTAATGTATTATAATATATATAATGTGCCTTCAATTTGGTTGCTCATGCCAAGAAAACAGCAAACTGTAATATCTGTCCGTAATAGAAACATTTGTGTCATTAACACAAAAAAAAAGGCGGTGCATGATCAGAAGTGACCCCTTAAGTTTTTTAAATATTTTTATCCTTTCACATTATGGATCATCGGTATTGCCTTACATTATTTCGAAGTAATTCTACCAACAATGGCTCAATTTAAAGCGTCTTCCTTAATAATCCCGCACCCCTATTTTAACCGCCGGGGGGGGGGGGGGGGGGGGGACGGCAGGAGTAATTCAGCAAAAGGGGCAAAAAGGTGCACTTTTTACCGATTTGTTTGAAAAAAGTATTCGCAATTTTGAGGACAATTACCTTTGGTGATGAGATGTTCAAAGTCCAAAAATACTGGGTTATTCAACTGTTTTCGAGGGGGGAGTGTCATACCAGCCGCCATACAAATCTTACCTACTGAGGCTGCGCTTCATCGTCTAAAGTGAAAACAAATAAAAACTTGGGAAATGGGGGGAGGGGCTGATAAATTGCCAATTCCCCCCCCCCCCCGTCAAAGGTGTGGTGGTCGTGTTTTCCCATCCCGGGAATTTCCACATAGCCGAAAGCTCAGTTGTGTAAAAAATATAATCCTTATTTTGATGAAAATTACACACGGACTAGACATATTTGACAAATTCTGATTTGACCTTTGACCTATTTTTGGGCTGTATCTCCCTACTAAAGGTCACAGAAAATTATGACTGTAACTTTTTAATCTCTCGATCTTATCACAATGGTATTTGTTTTCTGACTCGTCACCCGCCGCCGCCCGCCGCATTGGACAAATCCTTCTCAGTACATGCTTTACATGCCGACTTCAGTTTTTACACGTAACTCCCTCATCAAAGTCAGTACAGTCATGCTAAAACTATCACCAATTCGTAGTGCCGTGAGGTATAAATCTGGTTCAATCGACCATCAGTTACATCAACTCTTTGTACGATTTTTCTAAAAAAGATTGCTCTCGTTTTTCCCTGGCCATTAATAATCAAAGAAAGACATCTTTGGCACATTTGCAATTGAGAAAGTGTTCAAAAAGTCCTATTTGCCCATTTATCATGATTCCAATGCCACAAACTTGCCTTTTGGCTAGGAAGGCCCCATGATGCCGTTCCAACGACTTTCAAAGTTCCTAATGTGTTCCATGGTATACCTAAAAGGCATATGGATATGAGGTGACCAACCTCTTGCTCAAAGTGGTTTTAATCAAAACACATGCACTACCCAACCCGCTCAGTAGCCAACGTGTACAACGCGGCGTGCATTGTAAGACGGCTGCACTACTTACTCGAGGGTGTGCCGTGTCCCTGGGTCAATGCTACAGGCCCACGCTTCCTGTTGCAGTATTATCAGTGTCTGCATGTTTATTCCATTTATTCCAGTTATGACATTCTGAATTTAACTTTGCTATTTTATAACTTACATATTCATTGTAATTTCTGCCAACCAGAAAAAATTACATGTACCACCACTACATGAAAAAACACGTCTATAATGATTCAATTCATAAATGTAATATCAAAGTTATTCTGCTAAATGTAGCATGTTGTGATTTAAATACATGTGTAGGCATCATGTGGTGATTACTTCAGCACTTTTTGTTATTATTTGCTTTTCTTTTTTAATTCTAAAACCATAAGTTGTCAATAAGGTACATCAAGTGTATACACAAATACCAGCAGTCAGTGCAAACTCTCACATGTCTGTGTGACTCCCTATTACTAGTAATGGACTGTCCTTGACGGGTGGTGAGCTAAGGAAGAGTTTACTCACAATGCACTGAGTTGTGTGCAGAGCTATTTGAAAATGATAGGCGCCCGTTTCTCAATATAATTGATCGGAGTAATTTCGAATTTTTAGCCCCTAATGAACGCTCCATAGGACCTTTATTGACCCCTAACTGACATAGCTACTCATCTGAATTTTCTATGTTAATGAAATTCTGTAAATAGTCCCTTATACCTGACATAATCGTTAGGTAATATGGGATTTACGAAAATTTATTCCATATTAATATATATTTGTATATATACAATTTCATAAGTGGTAGTCATTACAGTTCCAGTGGCGGAGTTAGCTGCTGACAGCCACCCCCCCCCTCTAAAAAAGCTCTCCAGTGCCTACCCGGAAAAGGGGGAAATGAGTTCAAAAAAATCTTCCTGTCACACCAATGCCCAAGATTTATAGGGCCCAGTCCTGGGGTCCCAGTGTCCGTTCACATCATCAACACATGCCCATGTAAGGACAACCATCATGCCCCCCACACAACTTGTTTGTTACCGACATGTGGATGGTCTCAGGGGTTGATGGTTTTCCTCGGAGTCAAATCCGTTGCCTCAGTAGACCCCCTGTTATGCAAATATGAACCATTCCCAAAAACGCTTTATACCTGGAAAATCTTGACCCTTCAAATGTGGGGCCACTGCCATGAAAAATCACCCTATTTTGTCATTGAAATGAATTTTCAGGTGGGGTTGACTTCAGAGTATTTTTAACGGATAAAAGGGGGCTCTGATTTTTTTTTTTGAGATCCAGAATGAGAGACCCTAAAATCTTCTTCTGCGTTTTAACGAACGCTCCTTTACTTTGTCTGGTTTACCTTGAGGTAGAAACAACAACTATATACATTTCATTTCATCCAATGTTTTCCGATAGCGAACTCGAGCGTGACCATCGGAAAAAAATTATGCCTCAAATTGTCAAAAGCCATTTTAATAAGACCAGATTTAAACAACTTCACTGCCAGATGTGGGCACATCCGGGGCACATCCCCCTCAGGCACCCCGAGTTGCACTAAAGTGCAACATAGCTAAAGGGCTCCCACCTTGTTTATCAATTTATAGGAACCGTTCACAAACACTTTTAAGCGGGGGGGATTTTTTTTACCCTTCAAAGGTGGGGGCACAGCCATGAAAAAATCGCCCTTTTTTGTTTGTGAATATGTTTTTAAGGGGGTATACAGGGGTCAAAATATGAAAAGGATCAAAACGCGTCGAAAAGTATGCCAACGTGTTCGTCACCTTTCCAGGATTAAAAAAGGTATAGTTTGCCATATCTGCAAGTTGTAGTTCAATAGTTATGAGTCAAAATAGGTTCAAGGTCACAATGGGGTAAATTCTCAGATGTATCCGTTTGCTATAAAAAAAATTGTGTCAAATTGTTCGTCTAATGGTACAGGAGCCAAAAATATACTGGTTGCACCATCTATGATATTCATTGCATAATTGGAATGCAAAATGTGACTGGGGGTTACAGGGTCTATGGGAGGTCACGAGTCATAGCACTGTAATTCCTATATAGAACATTCAAACAAAGAATCTATTTACATTAAATTAGCTAGTGAGACTAATTGAAAAATTTACACCCAGTCCGATCAAAATCGGACCATTCCATTTACCCTCGGATGACCTTGGATGAATTGTTATGTGCCTATTGTACTGAAACTACAACTCACAGATAGGGCAAACTAAACCTTTTTTTAAAACTTTAGGATTGGTACATTATTGAATTAAATCAATTCGAACAATTCTAATTGTTTACCCCTGTACAGACGTTGCCCCTCCCCCCCTCCCTTATTTCAACATGTTCCACTAGGTTGATTTTGGTAAACTTTTAATCTATTATTTTTGGACAATTTCACAGCTATATTAACATCGAAATTGTTTCTTTTGCAATTTGTTTTGGGTCAAACCATAAAATGACTGGACTATATGGGGATACATTTCAAACAATCTAGAAAGCACACTAAAATTTCAGTAGCTCTATTGCTTTTAAAGTTTGAAATTTGTTTTTTTCTACACTTTAAGTGGTACCTTTGAATAGGTACTGAAAACCCCATGACCTGCGCATGTTTGCTTTAAAGCGGTCTCTGGCACAGTTTCACACAATATTAAATTTTACCGGAATCTGTCCTTATTCATTCAGTTGAGGGCTGAATGACGATAAAAGCTTTAGCCACCATGCAAATATCAATTTTTGGAAAAAAATCGCGAGGGGCGCTCCATTTTTCAAATGTGCCAGTGTCTCTTTAAACATTAATTGGAATTCTGTGGGATGATCGATAAAGGGGAAAATAGCCACATAAGTTTGTTTTCACCAGAAATCGTTCATAATCAACTACATATAACCCTGTACTGTCTTCTTGAACATATTCAAATTTTGTGCCAGAAGATTTATCATACGAGCTGTGATAAGTCATTTGTTTATGCAATGTATATGAATTGTTTGCAATGTACATAATGCAATAATGATGTGTAAAAAACACGAAGTTATACAAGTACTTGGCAACACAGGCTATGTGTTAATGAGAAGGGGAGTGCCTCTATTAACTATATTGATTTAAAAAAAAATTATAATGATATATGTAAATATAGGCGGGTATATATTTTTTCGCACTAAATCCTTTCTAGTGGCGGTAGCCGCTATGCTGTTTCACCATTCCACTTTGATTAGTAAATACAGCTAAAAGATAGTTATTATTCATAGCTTGGGTATTCTTCAACAATGATAGAGTATGCAGAATTTCAAACATAGAAAACCGCTAATTTTAATAAAAAAATAATGCACTAGGAATTTTTTTCAATTTTCTCTTGATTGTATTGTTGTCTTCGATACTCGTAGACCCACTCAGGGTCCTATTGTTTTTGGAAAAGAGACTGCAAGAAGACTGCAGCTGGTGAGGTCAGGGAAATTTTTTTTGACTCATCATGGAGCTTCGCTGTCAACAGTACGGCAAGGACATGTCCCATCAGTTAACATGGCAAGATATCCGTGCAAAGATACAGAGTGAGTAACTTACAATAAAGGAATAAAATTTTTGCATAATCATTTGCGATAAAGTTTGAATTAAGCCAAAATAATGTTAATAAAATTAATGACATCGTCTTCACGTATTCTTTTTTTTCAACTCGCAAATTAGAGGGCGGTGTACACAGCAGACGAGGGCACCGAGAACACGCCAATGTTCTCCAGACAAGTTATGAATAGACTCAAATGAATATTGCCTACATCAAGGAGACCAAGAAAATGGTGAGTTGAATGATGGTCATCGACAAGAAGGGAATGATCGTTTATGTTCAGAAACAGTTTGAAAACATCTCGAATAAACTGAAGCAGCCTTAAGTAATGGAACTTTTTTAATGCATTTTGGCACTTTAGAAAAGTTGAAAATTGCAACTTTTTTTTGGTCTGTTTTGAAAACACCATTTTACACAAATGCTTGTTGTTAGAAAAGGACATGTCCCTTTCAACAAATGATGAAATCTGTATTACATGGAAAAATTTTCCCTGTAGACAATAAAATATACTTGATGCGAAGAAATATACCCAATCAAAGGAGTTTTTTGTTTTTTTCATGACAAAGTCTGGTATTACCCAGATGTGGACGTTTATTTTTGGGGCCGTTTCATGAAAAGACGCAATATTGTTGTTGTGTTGTTTGTTGTTGTGGTGGTTGCAATGGCGCTTTCATCTGCCTATGCCTATTTACGCCAAGAACTCAATTCAGCTCGTTTATTTCTTCGCAACTTTTAAGTGGAGCCTTTACACTCAGAGCGTTGACAACGAGCAGTGGAGAAGCATTTCATACCAGCTTTAAAATTGGTCCGGGGTCAGTGCAGCGGGAGTCAGAATCAAATCTTCACGGTGTTTTTGAAAATGAAGCAAACAACTCCTCGTCATCGCCGGTTTTTCATCCCAATCATGATGTAATATGAGAAATACGGCCTGTCATACGTGATCGGTACCGTATCACAGGTATCGTCATGGACTGATGTGTTATCGGCCTCTTCATAGTGGAGGAGTGGTCCATATCCACATCCTTTTCAACCACCTCTGTTAACGCGTCCATTAACAACCATACACGCCTGAGCTGGCACATTGTCCTGGGTACAGCCGAGATTTGTATCAGCTGGTTAGGCTTGGGTATCATGCCGGCTTTCTCACGTGCCAACCATTCGGCAACCTCTCTTGTCTCGTCTTTATCGTATAAGGGACTGTTCCGCTTCTTCTTTTTCTTCTTCTCGTCCTTCCGGTACTCCGCATTTTCCATGGCAATTACGGTGGTTTCCAACTGTCTCCTTGCGTAGGTATAAAACTTGGACTGGATCACCGCGTCTATACTTTTCCCACACAATAGTCAAGAATATGCCAGTGCCTTGACATTTCAATGGAATAAGGATCAACATGGTAACGCTCAAGCTTCTGTATATATTAGAGAGACGTGGGTGCCCAAGTACAGGGAAAAATGCCTGGAGTACCTATTTTCCGGGACCGATACCAATCCACGTCCTCACACTCAATTAAAACCAGTGAAGGAATCCCTAATCAATCCACTTATGTGATAGTTGTGGTGCTGGTGCTGTATTTTATAATGGCGCCTGCCCTTCGCCGCAATATTGTGCCATGCATTATCTTTAATTAAATGAGATATACATATCCATCGTGTTTGTGTTGCCACGCATGTCGTGCCAATACGTACGCATTGGCAAAGACGGCATTTCACCTGTTTACCTTTATTATAGAAAAATATCTAAACAGTGTATATACATGTGAATCAATAAAAACCCTACATTCAGGAAAGTTATTTTCTCAAAGGTCAAACGTATTTTGCTTGCATGTTTTGCTTTGGTTGTTTTCAAAGATAAACAGTGGGCCCTATCAGAAATTTTTTTATTTGGTGTCTTTCGGCTTGGGTTCAGAAACTTTGCCAATTTTGCTGAGAGACTTAAGAAATATGTCAAAATTTTTTGTCACTCAGTTTGACTTACCGTCATAAAATATATGTACATACCTCACGACCCGAAAAATCAACAATTTGATGTAAAATTAACAAAAAGAGGCATTTTAATTTTGCTTTTTGACATATCGAAGAAAACGGGCGTATTTTTCGCCCCACGGCTTCTTGATCAAAGCGCCCAATTTTGCTCTCCTCGTTACGTGTAGTCAAAGTGATGACCACAACATCGTGTTGACTCGATTGTTTATTGCTGACACTGTAATATTGTGGATTAATGAAAGTAATAAAATGATTAGAAAAAAAAATTACAGAATGACATTTTTTGTTTCATCTCGTTGTGTTTAATTATTATTGAGTGGCAACACTGCGATATGCTGGTCACAACGACGTAACTTATGATGGTCATCACTTTGCGTCACCATTTGCCTGCGATGTGGATTGTTCGGAATCGTTTTTCGAGTAAGCTATTGGCGGGAAATTAAAAGGGCAAATACTCAATAAATGTGGACAATTTTCAACTATTTTGATTTATAATTTCTCTAACGTTACTTAAGCTTTTCACCATACCAAATTTTCCAAATATTCAGAATCGTGACATTTCCTTTAAAATTCTTTTTGGCCGATTTGCCATACAAATCGGAGAGACTGACACCGAAGTATAACTCATTATAGCAAAAAACAATTCACACATGCAATTTCAGATGGTATCGATTTCTTCTCCACAAAAAACATCAGTTTGAATAAAACGATCTATTGTGTAACATAATTATAAGTAAAATATCTTCAACAAATTAAATTACCATTGTTCAATCATAAAGAGTCAGTTATTGAAAATCACTCCATATCAATGTCGCAGTTCATAAACATAGTGAAACTGCTAGAGATTTTTGTTTTACATCCCTAAGGTAATTATTTTGCACAAATACAGTATACTCGCCGTCCATAAATTGTGGGAAGAACTAAAGCTGAATTTTTTGTCAATAAATTGGAATTTAATATCGCACTGTTTTTTTCAAGCGGAATACAAACCTTCTATGGTTTCACTTTGGCTCCCAAGTTTCGTTGTAGGTTAAACCATGAAATCTTGCTGAACCGAAGTAAACTGGTCTTACACCAGCTAGCTTGACTTTCTTATTTGGGAAATTGAACATTCTTCACTCAGCATTTTCTTTTGTAATCTCCGGGATATTATTTTTATAACCCATCAATTATCCCCCACCTTCTATTGTGTAACAATAATTTGGGGTTAAATGTTTTTACTCAAATCACAGCTGAAGATCATGTTACTCTATGTAAACGATGCATCCTTGTTTGGCTCAAAATCGGCCAAACAGGATTTTTAAGTCTCTCAGCAAAATAGGCATAGTTTCTTCCTCCAAAGTCCAAATGACACCAAATAAACGTTTTCCGAAGTCTGTTTACCCCTCTTTATAACCAATGCAAACATTTGAGCAACAATAATTCTTAACTATTTTAATTATTTTTTATTCTGAATGTAGGGTTTTTTTTTTTACTCACTCTGTAGATTCTATGGGGTTAAGGGAAGGATCATGATACGGTCATTTTCTGTCATAACTGTGCGCAAACCGTTTGCTGCATAAATCATACCCATAAAACAATATTCCTATATGTTAACTTAACACTTAAAGGTGCTTGTTCCGATTTATGTGTAGGCCTATTGTGTTCTCCGCTTGATATGAGAGCCTGGCACTTGCACATACACCTCATCAAGTACCGTGGGAAACAAACTTGCGGTTTTTATGGTAGACGCAATAATGCATGTTGCAAGCCCTATTCAACCACTAAAACGGCGGTTTTTTCGCCGAAGGCGTTCTAAGAAGGAATTGGCACCTAATTTACACCCAATTGGCACCTAATTCGCGCCAGTATCTTAGTGGCGTGTTATTCCTTCAATGTATTAATACAAATTAGTCCGCCTAATTGGGCGCTGTATTACACTGATACAATTAGGCTCCCGCCCTTTCTGCAAATTTTTGATGACGTTTAACCTAATACATTTATTCATTAGCATGATTGGAAAACTATTCCATTAGCTGTATGGGTAAGGTAAGAACGGAAACTGATATCCTACCTGTGCAGAATAATATGCGCCGTAAGTTACTGAAATTATGATAGAAACCTAAAATATAGTGATGATTATACACCGTACAGAGATAATTTAAGAAAACTTGAGAGTTTGGTGGTTCCTCAAATGCGAAGCACATACAACTTGTCCATAACTATTATAGCCAGGCTAACAACGGTAATCAAGCTCCCTGTCCAACTGCGCTTGCGTGTTAGCATAATTAATATTCATTCATCAGTTAGGGATATCCCGTGACGTAGTAAAATCTCTGAAGTTCGGCGAAGATAAGGATTTTCCGAAGTTGAACTAGCTTGACAAGCTTGACATGGTCATGATTCTACAATCGGTAGGCTACGAATCTCCTGGTAAAGCCAATGACTTCAGTATGAATTCTAATTTTCATTTTATAATTCAAGGATTAAGTGTAATGAGATGACTGTCCCTTTTTCTGTGGTAGCTACGTGCGACCATTTGGTGTGTGTTCATGGTGCGTGTTCACTGTGCAGCGGTTGGTGTGGGGGTGGTGGGGGGGGAGGGTGGGTCGGAAGGGTGGGGTGTTTCGGGATGTTGTGGCTGGCATGATGGGGGGGGGAGGGGGATGTGATGTTGGGAGGGTGGGGGGATAGAGTGTGTTTTGTGTGTTGTTTATGGGTTGGGTTGTGGGGTGGTTTGTTTGGTTGGGGGTGTTGTGGTGTGGGTGTTGGTGGGGTTTTGGGGGGGTGGTTTGTTTTGTGGTTTGGCAGTTGACGGGTGGATATGGGTGGGGGTGGTGTGGTAGTTGGGTGGTGGGGGGGTGGAGGAGAGTTTTGGAGGGAGAAATGGAGAGAGTAAATATGTTTTTGCTAATTGGGAGGGGGTTGACGCATGAGAGGAAGGTGTGGCTCGTGTTTTGGGTGGTTGTTTTGGTGTGTTTTGGGTGGTGGGTTGTGTGTTGGTTATTTGTGGGTGTTTTTGGGGCTGGGTGGGGTGGTTTGAGTAAAAGGGGTGATTGGGGGGAAACGAGTAAGTTTTGGTTGTGGGTGTTGTGTGTGGGTGGGTGGGGTTTGTTTTTTGGGTGGTTGGTTGTATGTGTGTGTGGGGGGGGTGGGTGAGTTGTTTCGGTGGTGTGTGGGTTTTGGGTTTGTTGGGTTGGTTTTTGTTGGGGAGGGTTGGTGTCGGACATGTGTGTGATGGGCTGGTGATTGTGTAACGGACGAGGGGTATGGCCGAGGTGGGGAAGGGAGACTTTTGGTGTTGTTGGTGGGTTGTGGGGTGGGTGGTTTGGTGTTTTTGTGTTGGCCTGTGTTGGGGGTTTTGTGTTGGGTTGGTGTGCATGTGTGGGTGTTTTGGTGCTTGTTTTGGTTGTTGTTGTGTGGGGTTTGGGGGGGTGTGGGGGGGTGTGAGTTGTGTTTTTGGTTTGTGAATGTTGTTGGGTGGTGTGGGTTGGTGGGGGGGGGGTAGAACGGGGAGAAAGGGGTTGGAGGGGGGGGGGGTGGGTGGGGTGTTGGGGGTGGTGGTGTGGGGAATGGGGGGGGGGGGGGGGGGTGAGAGGGGGGGGGGAGGTAGGATTGGGGGGGTTCGGTCTGATTGGGGGGGAGTGGGGGATGGAGGGGGGGGGGGAGGGGGGGGGGGGGAGGGGGGGGCGGGAGGGCGGGGGGTGTGGGGGGGGGGAGGGTGGACGGAGAAGCGAAAGGAGGGGAGTGTGGGGGTGGGGGGGGGGGGGGACGGGGGGAGGGGTGGGGGGGGGGGGTGAGGGGGGGGGGGGCGAGGGGGGGGCCGATGGGGGGTTAGGGAGGGGGGGGGGGCGGGTGGGGGGGGGTAAGGTTGGGGGGTGGGGGGGGTCGGGGTGAGGTGGGCGAGAGGGGGTGCGGGGAGGGAGAAGGGGGTATGGGGGGGGGGAGGGGGGGGAGGAGGAAAGGGAGGGGAGGGAAAAAGAGAAGGGGGGGGGAAGAGGGAGGGGGGGAGAAGAGAAAGAGGGGGAGTGGAGGAGGGGAAAAGGGAGAAAGAGATAGGAAGGAAGGGAGGAGGGAGGGGGGAGGGGATTTTTTTTTTAAAAAAAAAAATGGTAAAGAGATGGGTGGAAGGGGGGGGTGAGAGACAAAAAAGGAGGGGGGAGAGAAAGAGATGAGAAGTAGAAGGAAGGGAAGGGGACAGGAGGGAGAGGAAGAAGGGGGATGGGGGAAGAAAAAGGATAAAAAAGGAAGAAAAGAGTGGGGGGGGGGATTTTTTTTAAAAAAAAAAAGAGTAAAAAGGCGAAGAAAGGGGAAAAGTAAAAAAAGAAACATGAAAGGAAAGAAAAAGAAAGAGGGGGGGAGAAGAGAAGAAAAGAAGGGGAGTGGGGGGAGGGGAAAAAAGAGGGGGGAGAAGAAGATGAGGGTGGGGAACAAAGAAAGAGAAAGAGAAAAAAAGAGAAAGGGGGGAGGGGAGGGGAAAGGAAAAGAAGAGGGGAGGAAGAGGGAAAAGGTGGGAGAGATGGGAGAAAAACGAGGGTGGGTCAGGCGTGCTCATGGAGGCGGGGAGGATAGCATGAGGATCAATAATGCAGGTTGGGAATTGGAGAGGGATATAGGCGGTCCTTGATAGGCGGCGAGAGTGGGTGAGGTAGTACGAGGGGGGGGGCAGATGACGGGGAGGGCAGAGAAAGCAGGATCGGGTGTGTACGGGAGTGTAAACGGGTCGTGGGAGGGGGGATGACCAAGAATGGAGGGGCGTCAGGGTCATAACTTGAAGGAGATGGTGGTCAACTTTTGTGAGGGGAGGTCCACGAGAATGGGAGGAGTGTACGAACGAGCACAGCCGGACGTAACCTGGTGGCGGGGGGGAAGGGATTTGATAAAAGAGCGTGGGAAAGGGAATAGCAGAAGAGTACCGTTCTGGGGAAGACGGGGTGGATAACAAAAAACAGGCGGTTATTATGATACGGTAGAGTAAGACGAGGACCAACAGAGGTGTCATTGGGGCAGGTAAGGGTAGTAGAGCTGTAATGGGTCGGGAACGGTGCCTGCAATCAGTGACATATAGGAAGTGCTTAATTGGGTATACTAACGTTGCATTGGTGGTGGGCTGTAGGGGATCAGGTTTAGACATCACCAAAAAGGCAGCGACTATTCGATGGAGGATAACGCGAGTAAGAAGAGGTAAGTATAAGCAACTAAGGGATGCGGACGGAGAAGCTAGGGAGGAGATATGTCAGAAAGTGTACGCGCCTTAATGAAATCTGCAAGAGTTAGGGGTGACGAGGTGGACCTGAGGAGACGATAGAAGTGAGAGCGAAAGGCAAAAAAAATCGATGAGAACTGCAAAGTTGGACACTGAACATTTTGGGTAGAGGAAAGAGACGTGAATAACGTGGAGAAGGGAAAAGATGGGGAATTATTCGTTGGGAGGTGGTAGGGGGTTGGCCTTAAAAAGTAAATAGGGTCGGAAGGTGATGTCACAGGACAGTCGATTGATAAAAAGGATAAGAGATAGATACACATACAGGGCGAGATTCTGGAAGAGAGTATCAACAGCTAGGCCGGATGAGGGGGTGTTGAGTGAGGGCTAGTGGTGGATAGAAAGGAGATATATGAATAGGATTGTGAGCGAGCAACGATGTGCGGGTGGTGAGTTGGGTGTAATAACGCGGGTTTTCGCAAAAGATTACGGGGCCGTATGAGTATAATTGGTGCGGGGCGAAGGCAGCATGGAAGAATGGTGGGAAAACGAGATAACGGGAAGCGGGTAAGAGTGAGAGGGGGAGATAGAGTGAGACGTTGGGAGGATGAGGCGAAGTCCAGGCGAAAATGTGAATGACACAAGAGCAGGAAAGTCAAAAAGGAGAAGGTGGGAGGGGAGGTCATACTCATAGAAGGGGATTAGAGCTGACTTATGGAAAGTATGCAAAGATAGGGGGACCTAGAAGAGGTTTGTAGAGCTAAGGGCAATTAGCAATCAGGGTGGAGATAAATACCAGTCGGACCGGTGAAGGAGACAAGGAGCCCGAGGATAATGTGGTGGGTGGTGAAGAGTTAGCATCGAATGTTTTCCCCCGGATCGCACATCCGAACAAGCAAACGTGCATTAATCACCACCGAAAAAAGATCTCAATTTCCTAACCTTTGTGTATTGAGGTATGTTAAAACTTCTAATTGAATATTGCCGATTAATAGTGATTTTCCAGAATCATTTCCCCGCAATTGCGAAACTATGGTTTATCATGAAATGAATATGGTTGCACGTTTCCATTGGCCACGCATGGTCCATTTGGTGTACGGTACGAAATCCATTGCAAGCTAGTTCCGTGCAGTGTTGTCGCTAAAATGTATTGCGCTTCATCGTAATAATGGGGCTGGCTTGGAAGAGGTACGGGTATTGCGGGCCCTTAAAGGGGGGACATGGCGTCCATTTTCATACAATAATATGATTATTGCCATCACAACACATAGTTTCTTTAATACAAGCAAGTTATATACCAAATGTTTTGTTATGATGAGCCTTTTGTTTCAATATATTTTTGTCGGATCATATCGACCTCTGTAAAATGGCTAATTAGCAGGGGTCAAAGGTCACGGCACCAAGAAAAATCAGAAATTCAAAATGACAATTTGCCCCACCCCATTTATCATCTCAAACTATCAAGTTATTTGAACATATTTTTTTCTTAAATAATTACTATGGCCAGGATCTGTTATCCTATGAGTCATGGAGCGTTACGCCAAAATTATATTCCACGGGGGGGGGGGGGGGGGGGGGGGGATTCCATGTTGCGATGGCAACCATTCAAACTTCTCTCTCTCTCGCCATTTTGCTGCTGGTGACATACAAAAATCATGTAACCAAAACTAAAAGGTTTTTTTAAAGAATATAAAAAAAATAAAAAAAATAAAAAAGTTTTTTTGCTAAATTTGAAGTCAATGGCTCAAACCGTTTAGATAATTGCCGGGGTGGGGGGCAATATTGCACCTTCGAAAATGGCCAAAAAGATGTGGCCATAAAGGTCCGGAAGCGTTTAATTGTTAGTAATCATTATTTCTTAATTAATTGTATTGCAATTTTGTTTTTAATTCTAAATTTAATCACTTCTATAATAATACTATTTTTTAAATTAAAAACAAATCTGTAAATGGTTCACTTTTAACCAAAATTAATTTATTTTTGTAATTCTCTTCATATTACTGCTTGAAAAACAATGAAAAACAAGTCAACATAGCTTCTTGAAAAACAATACAAAACATAAGAAATCGTATTTCTGTGCGATGCGTACACTTCGCTCAACCATAACATTTGAACGATTAAGAAATTGGTAAGTTTCAAAAGGGCAACTACAAGTATTTGGAAAGCCAAGCCATTTTACTGTAGGTTATTATTTCGACATACATTTTTAATTACATGTGGCATTGCTCTAGATGCTGGTTTATCTACATTTATTCTCTTTTACATCCATGTGCAATATTTTGTTTTCCATTCCAATTTGGCTTGTTTAATGGACCCCCATTAAATAGTTATTTTTTATGACCTTCAAATAGGGTATCCAGTTGAAACAATTTTTATGTTCTTTTATGTATAAATAACTGATTCCTCTTAATTGTTTTATATTCAGTTTTTTTTATTGTACTATTTATGGTGCAATTATGTAATTTAATGTTGTTTTAAAAATAAAAAAAAGAAACGAATAAAATCAATCAATACACTAATCACAGTGTGAAATAGCTAAGCTCAAATTGAAGTCCTTCATATGAAAAGTCACATCTAAAATTGTTATTTAAAGGCTTCATGTCTAGATAACCATTGAGAGTTTACTAAATTTTTGATTATAGCGCATAAGAGAAATATGAGTTTATTATCATTTTCTATTTGTATCTGTATTTAGTTAAGTTTTTCTTTTTGTTTCAGGGATCAAACACAGTTGTTGAGTATATTGAATGACGACAAGAAGTAAGACAGTCAATAGATACCTCTTCCGCCTTAAATATTGCATCACGTGTTATTATGTTATTATTTATGATACTAGAATTAACTGATCACAGAGTCTGTGATCTCACAACAAAAAGTGCTTCGTTCAACCTTAGATATTCGCGAGTTTGTCAGTTTCCTTATCTTTAATGCATACTCACAGAAACAAAAAGGTTTGTATCTTATGCCCAACATAACAATTTAGTGACATTATCTATAGTGATCTTAAAAATCCCCTAAACCACATGAACAATTGCTTCCAAGTAAAAGAAACCTCATAATCTTAAGTCATGAACAAACAACCTGCCAAATGTCATTGCTTCAGATTTTAATAAAAGAACCGCAAAACATAATGGTCCATATCACTATCTCCATGCAGTGATTCAGCTCAGTTTATAAATGATAGCAGTGTTTAAGCAAATCTCTGCACAAAACCTGCACCAAATAGCTGACATCACTGCACAGAGATGCGACATGGATCATAGGTAAATACGTTCACATGAATCCTGATGTCGTTGTCTTTTTTAAGACATTTCTGGTTTGTTTTATACTTGGGAATGAATGGATAGATGGCTCAATTTAGGACGACAATGAGAAAGATACGGCCATTTAGTCTGATATCAAAATCGATACTACTTCCGGGTAAATCAGGGGGTCCCAAAGGCGATAAGAACACGCACCTTTAAGTGGCCCAAGGGGGGTTCCATAGTACCCAACATTTTGGGGTTTTTTTTTGCGAGTTCTCGGGTTTACGCAATCAAAATTTCAAGGAGTTTTTTTTGCTATTGTTCTGATTTAATGAATACGCTTCTCCTGATACAAAAAAATGTAAATCCGCCCACGGCTTCATTTAGATAATATGTTGGGTCCCTAAGACACCCCCCCCCCCCTTGGGCACTAACGGAAGTGAACATCAGATACTTTACTATTACAAATTAAGTAATTAAATCTTGGGATTTATTTACTTAGATATATACCTTTAGGAGACAATTATAATTTAATAATACTTAAATCAAAATAACCTTTTATATGCTGATAGCATCAATTTCAATTTTGCATGACCGTGCTCTTAACTGTGTTAATCTATGGGAAAAATAAGTGATTTTTGACGTTTTTCTTCTGAGACAATCCAATATGGTCTAAATAATGGCTATATTTTGCATGAGTGTATTTTGATTGGTTTTTATTTCTAGAGTAGATTAATGAATTATTTTGGTCAAAACCTTATATTTGAGTTGCTGAGGGTTGAAATGTGCGAACCAATCTTTCGAGAGTGAACAATTTCAATGGCCATCGGTCCTAGTCCAAAGTTTCGGATTTTCATTTTTATTGTGGATATTGGTTCTTACGTGAACCCCCATTTACTTGTGTTAGTGTCATGATCAACTCCCACGGGAAAGTGTTATCTGGTTGGGTCCCCAGGAACCCCCCCCCCCCTTGGGCACTAACGAAAGTTTTTTTAGCTGGGCACTTAAGTGTTATAACCTGATACACCGAGTGCTTTAATACCTTGTCCTGTACAAACTGTTCTGTTGAACATTCGGATAATAGGATTTGTTCCAGATGTATACAATGTATAAAATCACAAACTTGAACCCCAATTCTCATTACAATAGCTAACTTCATGGGAAACGACATTGTTTTGACATTTACCTGTTTTCTTTGGTCATGTTCACACATTTTAAACACCATTTCTCCCAAGCTGCCAAAACTAGGCCGATGTCGCATAAATTTCAAAGTATCGGAAACCAGTTGGCTACTTCAATGCATTTTTTTCCAATGGTTGGCATATGTACAGCATCATATCAATTTGTATTCAATTACAATGTGCATGAAAACCAAAAGTGGTCCACCATTGTTTTGGACTACTTAAGAAAAATGATATCTCTGTGCTTCAACCAACACCACTTTGCAGCAAAGCTTTAATTGGCTAGTGGTCTTAAAAATGTTCATAACAATATTAGAAATAATATAAATATGATCAAAAAATAATGTTTCCAATGTATAATTTCTGTTGCATGCAAGCCTGTACATCCTCATTCCCTTTAAAATACCATTGATTGTATCATCAGCAAAATTACAGTGTAGCCCACGACACAAGTGGTACGAGATCAACAATTTATTATCATGTCAACAGGAATTCCATTTCAATCAATCACGAAATATGAAAATAAAGTTTAGAAATAGACCGTCACTACTCTTGTTATCAGGAATTTCATTTTAAAGGTTTAACTTTTTTAATTGTGGTTTGTATGCGTCTTTTTTTTTTAAATTACTTATTCATGCAAGGTCTTCATGACCTCAGTCGATGTGTAACGACTCTACACATTACCTGAGGCCATGTAGGCCTACATGGTCTGCGAGAAGGTCACAATGTACGTAGCCTTCCACCTATCTGTCGCGGGAGGCGTTAGTTCCTTTAATAATTTGTTTTCTCTCATTTCTTCCAGAAAAAAATTCGGTTCCTCCTCTTATGTTAATACCTAATGAATTAGCTTAATGAAATCTTCTATAAGAGGATCAAAGAATTACAGGATTGTAACAGCCTTTATTCCGTAAAAGAGTATTTACTCTAGTCTAACTCATGAATACCAAGGTAAGACCAAAAATTCAGGTTCCCCCCTTTACTACCTGAGAAAATTCATATTCCCCATAGTCCAGCATTTTTTTTTCTTCAGGTTCCCCCAAAGTGCCCATTCCCGCTGCCATAAATAACAATCGCTCCCTTATACATAAGATCTAGTGGGAAATCTTGAGAATACAGCTCTTCCCAGAATTTTACATTTTTCAAGGCCCTGGATATTAATTTTTTGTGTTTTTTTTTAGAGGGATAAATGGCCTTTAATATAAGCCTAATTTTCATCATTCTTCCTATGCTGATAGACTCATTTTATTCAAGAAACATAACAATGGTACCAAAAATGTGCAAAATCACCTTTTTTTTGGGTGCCCAACTTAAAGGCTGACTCATAGCATTTCAAAATATATTTGTTGTTTGTAATAATTAAAAATAGTCACCTAGAACTAAATGATAGTACCTCAAATGCACAATTTCCAAAGTTTGAGATGAATTGGGATATTTCGTTTTGTTGCAGTAACATTTATATATAGTATTGCATGCCATAGGATACGTGCATAACAAAATTCCGGTCCGAATTTTATAACAAAGATGTATTTTTCTATATGAAGACTTCGATTGAGCTTAGCTATTTCACACAGGAAATTGGTATATGGACAAACATTGGTATATGCACAAAAACAACCATTTTGTTTGAAAATTGAGGGCGCCCCTCCTCGGGAAATCTCTGGATCAGCCGGGGGGGGGGGGTAGGACACGACCTGCTCGACGCATAACCCCCGCAGCCGCGCGGCAGTGGCTGTAAGCCTGCTACAAACAACTAACACGGGATCCTCTGTTCATTCAGTCCACGGTAAGGGGATTTAGCCGCTGACTATTTTTCAGTTTGTATACTTATGGCCCCATCTTTTTCACATTCATGCGGGGAAATTGAATATTAATTATAAAGACAATAGACCATTTACTCTTAAAGAATTTTATATATGGAATAACAGCCATTTTTTGGAAAAAAAAAGATTTGATGACGTCACGGCATTGATGGTTTATTATTTTGCTTCGGGGAACCATTCCGTTAAAAATGACGTACTCCCCGACATGGAAAAAAACAACCGATTATCGTCATCGTACTTCGTTTTTGAATCTGTAGGGAAAAGATAACATTTGTAACTGCTTTTTTGACTAATATACGGTGTCTTTTGGCAAAAAATATAGCACTTTGGGCAGAGGGTAATGTACAGACCTTGATTTAACATAGTCGGATTTATATTTATCGGTCGCCCCCGAAGTGCAAACTGATATCTGATACCTGACACGAGACCTGTACCTGACACGTGCACCAAACTATTCATCTCGTTCCGTTTATAACTCCAATACTGCAAAGCAGCAAGCTTTCTGTATCTCCGTTGTCACGCGTAATCGATCAAGATGTGATCTTACATTGTGGTTCGGTAAACAGGGAGGTTAGGACACGAATCTGCTCGATTTGGGCAATTTCCAAACGGTAATTTCCAAACGGTAATTTGTGAACCTGCTACACATGCCATTACTATGGCAGTCTCGGTCCCAGTGCCTTAAAAAAATCATCTCTTAAACCTTTGTTCAAAAGATCTTAGTAATATCATGATAAATTCAAGAAAAAAATCTGAAGTTCACATCATTCATGCTTCTGTTAAATACCTGTGCATAACTCAAACGCCAGAAACTTCCCCTGCAAATGTAATCTCTATCAAACATAATACCCTTGAACATACGCGCCTTGGCTACAGAGCTATGCGCTCCGATACACTCTAATATCAAAACAGCCCTATTATAATTATTATACACCCCAACACCCTTGCACTCCTGGATTTGGGCTTAGGATTTCCAACGGTGATGTTGGAACTGCTACGTGCATTTACTAGGGTACCTGGGTCCTTGGTTTCATTACAACATCTCCTCTTAAACCCTAGTTCCATACATCTTAGTAATAATCTGATAAATAAGTATAAATTTTGACTTTCAAATCCGTCCGGGTTAGTGATTAGCCCCGCCTGCAAATAGTGCAATTTGCCATAACGGTCATTTATATTTAAATATTGTAACCAGGTCTGAGTGTACCGTCCGAATACGCGAATAGCGCCCCTCCTGAAGTCTTAGTCTCGCCGGATGTTGATGTGCCGATTGAATTCGTTCATGCTGTTTTGCGGTTAGATTATAATCCTACCCCCTGGAAGCAGCCTTTAAAAAATGTGACCATATAGGCCTCACACTTGTTGATCCCATGAATGGTTAGAAAAAATGCCAAAATGACTATTATTATCCCTATATTAAAGGGACGGTAATGGTGTTGAACCCCCCACCACCCACCCATGCGGCTTAGCTTAAAGCCCTCAACCTCTTACAACTTCCCCCTGTCCAGCACAGGGACATAACAACGCACCCATAATGCCGTGGGGCACACAGCAACCAGTTCTTCTCACAGAGTCAAGTTTGAGTTCGTAGCTTTCAATCGACATTATTTTCTAATTCGCGTGGCTCAACGAAAAATAAATTATTTTTCTATCCCCGCGTACCATTGCGGCCACCCTGAAAAGGAAACAATACAAACACTTTACCAAACATCTGGGGAGCACCACTCGTCTGTGATGGCTGCGGACATCGTGCAAAACGTGATATGAACCGTTTAGCGATTTAACATTTTACAGTAACCACGTACCTTTTCCACTCCCTTATAAGCTTACAACAAACCCTTTCAACGCCGTAACACATGCTTCAATCTCCTTTTACATCTTCTAGCTAGGCTGGGTCTGCCTCGCTTAGTGGAGGAATACCTGTGTGGCCAAAGCTGACAAGCTAAGCAATTGATCTATAGACAAGGGTTTTAACTAGTTATCCAGAAACCGAAGTTCCAGTCAACACTGCACTAACTGCAAACAGAAGGATACAAACGTAAAAACAAAACACGCAAATATATATTTAATTTCTTTTAACACACCCGAGCTCGCCAAGCAGATAGCAGTCAATGACTAACAATCATTTCAACTCTCACGCCACGCGGCATTTGATTCATATGCAATTCAATGGACAATGCTTCTAAAAAAATGTCCCATTATTTTTCTAATTGCGTTGGCTCCAACGAAAATAAATTATTTGCTATATCGCGCATCGTCCAACTGAAAAGGAAAACATAGAACAAACACTTTACAAACATCTGGGACACCGATCATCTGTGACGGCTGCGGACAACCCCACCAATGTTTTCCCCAGCTCAAGGTTTAAAGAACGGACACTAGCGTACTCCTCGCTTCATACAATAAAAACATACAATCCGTAAGTCCCATTAATATCCCAATCCATGATATCAATACAATATTCCGAAATACTTGTAAAGAAGTAAATATATTTAAATTTCTGCAATAGCACTACATGTCAACAATATACTGACCGTCGAACATATTGAAATATCAAAAATTGAGCCACTACCTGACCTCCAATAGCAAATCCTTATATAATTTAGATTAATCTATTAATAAAGCACATAACTCTAATCTTGCCATCACAAGGCAAGCGTCACCTCCTCTACATCATATACAATACTCATATGGCTTCCGGGCGAAAGACACATCTAGCCCTAGTTATGGACCCCGGAAAGGGCTCTGCCTACCTCAAAAAACAGCTCGCATACGCTACAACGGTCATAGCACACAGCCTAATATCGGTCAGACACCATGAGTTGCAATATTTGCTCACCAGTAGGATAAAAACTGTGCAGCAGGCTCTTACTCAGAATTGAAATAACACGACACTTCATCAAAGCATTCAACAGTATTAAGCGAAAAAGCTTAGAATCACTATATCCATTCTAGTTAATGGCGCACAATCGTGAGACCATTACAATGCAATTTGCAAAGTGAGAACCCTCTATTCTAAAATAAGGTGCATCATTGGTATACAAACTCATGTAATACATGGCAATATCTTCCTTTAGAGCAGGGATGTCAGACACAGTTCGCAACACCTCCAACACAGCAAACGCTTTCTTGTAACTCTGTACCGTACTTGGTACTCGGAAGCCATCAACACTACTTCAGAACTTAAGCCCGTTAATGCTTCTGCGATTCAAAACAGATACACCATTTATAATTGCAGCCAATGAAAGACCAAGATAAACTCATATAATCACAAAGAATATACATAAATGCCAAAGGGGTTACAACATAAGCACAATCCAGACTGGAAATTCATAAATTGCCTCAAACTGCATGACCGACACATTGCAAAGCCAGATTATGATGAACCTTACACCATAGGTAGAGAAAAAACACACGCAGGACTAGACTAAACAGCTACGTTACCATGCATGTGGTCTAGATTCCAAAATTCCATACACTCCGAGCCACCACAGCCAATCAGCTTGTACACAAGGTAAACGCAAAACTCATGAGTTACAGATGCAGATACATATCTCTACTAAAATATTTTAAACACAAAAGACCTTGCACCAAATTAAAAAATCCCTTATGATTCCCAAATTACATTATAATACATGCCAAATATGCAGATGGAATATGAGACACACATCTATTGTGAGAAGAAACCAAGCGGATTAACACTTTTCTATGATACAACACTACTAAAATCATATCAAAGGACGGCTACTGAAAAGTAACCATAATACATAGCAAGACTGCAAAAGGGATACGGGCATTAATATTATATATAATGAGAGGAAACCAAGCGAATTAACACCTCTTTATCATGCAAAAAGGCTGAAATCAAATAATACCTGATTGTCAAAATGGCCGAAACTTCACTGCAATACATTGCAAAACATCAGAGGGAAACGAAGACGTAGGTCTATATGAAAGGAAACCAATAGGAAAACACCTCATCATGCAATAGTGCTCTTAATCATTTGATAACAGGACAGCTAAGACGTACCGTAATAAATGGCAAAACTGTAAAAGGAATTCAAGGCAATCTATCTATTGTGAGAGGAAACCAGGCAGTTTAACACCTCTCTACCATGCAATGCAGGCTTAAATCCATCATAATTTTATATAATTATCGAAATGGCTCAAACTACACTATAATACACGTCAAAGCAGCAGGAAAAACACCTCATCATGCAATAGTGCTCTTAATCATTTGATAACAGGACGGCCAAGACGTACCGTAATAAATAGCAACACTGTTGAAGGGATTCAAGGCATCTATCTATAGTGAGAGGAAACCAAGCAGACTAACACCTCTCTATCATGCAAAAGTGCTCATAAATCATACGATTATCAGGACGGTTCAAACATACCGTAATACATGGCAAAACTGCAGAAGGAATTCAAGGCACCTGTCTATCATGAGAGGAAGCCAAGCGTAATAACACCTCTCTATCATGCAAAAGTGCTCATAAATCATATGATTATCAGGACGGCTCAAACATACCGTAACACATGGCAAAACTGCATAAGGAATTCAAGGCACCTGTCTATTATGAGAGGAAACCACGCGGGATAACACCTCCATGCAATACAGCTCTAAAATCAAATCATATCTGATTACCAAAAATGGCTCAAACTTCCTATAAAACATGGCAAAACAGCAGATGGAATCAATACGTCCATCCATGATATGAAAGGAAACTAAGAGGCAGTGGCGTAACAGGCGGGGGGCAGGGGGGACAGGTTGCCCCCCCTGACGACTTGGGCCGGGAAAAAATTGGCAAAAATCTTGCTAAATCAGCCGTTTTTTAACCCTCTGACCGGGAAAAATTGGCCTTTTGACCTCCCTGAGAGGGAAAATTTCCCAAGACTGGGAAATTTGCCCCCTCAGAGCAGGCGGGCCTGTTACGCCACTGCTAAGAGGATTAAAACGTCATCATGCAATAGTGCTCTCAATCATATTTGATTACCAGGACGGTTAAGACGTACCGTAACACATGGCAAAACTGCAGAAGGAATTCAAGGCATCTATCTATTATGAGAGGAAACCGAACGGATTAACACCTCCATTATACAATACAGCTGCAAATCATATCAGATTATCAAAATCGCTAAAACTTCACTGTAGATACATGGCAAACCAGCAGAAAGAATCCAAGACATTCACGTATTAT
>JAMKCH010057879.1:0-53243 GCA_023653785.1 Ophioderma brevispina
TTTCAGTGAATTTTTGAGAGTTGTGTTTGAAAAATAATGAATAAGCCTATATATTTCACAATATTAATCCGCTCAATCTTCTGAATCCTTTAATCCGATTAAGTAATTCAGCAAACTCAATGAATTAATTGAACCGCGCAGAACCGGGCAGAGCCGGAAAACGCCCGCCAGTTGAGTATTGAATTCGTCCCTAACAACCTAGCTGTGCCCACAAAGCCACGCTGTCCTACTGTTAAAAGATAAAACGTTGGATAAAACTACCCACCTTGGAAAAATTTGTATGCAACCGTTGAGTGGTAAGACCTAGAATTGGGTGTATTTGGTTTCGTAGCCACTGAAAAGACTTTTCAATCCGGTCTGTGTATGTCTTTAAAATTAATAGACGCAGTGTTCTTTTTTTCCATTAATCAATCGGCTCTAGTTGATATTATATTTACGTATTTCTCAGAGACTGCAGAATTAATGATGTAGTCCTTGGTTTGTTAGATTGAAGAAAAAAAGTAATCTGGTATTATTGATGACCCGCATTTGCAGTTTAACGTTAAAAGTGCTTTCATTGGAATTGAAAAATCGATGAAAGTTGCCGCAATTGATAGGTGAAATGCCCGGGTGAAATGTTTCCAAAATGATTAAAGTGATCCCTTAATGATATCGTGCATGGCGTGTCACCCCAACATCGCCATCAATAATTTTGTAATCTTGCATTCCACTTTCATAAGCGTATCATGAAAGATAAACTTCTCTTCGTGATAAGTTCAATATAATCTATTAAATTACCTTATTTAATCGCTTCTAGGGGCAGATCATAGATTAAGAACATACGGTCTATAGTAATTCTTACCTAATTCAATCATTTCAACTTAAGGACCGACCAATATATATGGTAGGGGAATAATGGCTTTTAGGGTTAACGCAATTTTTTCAAAGAAAAAATGCTATATTTTTGGAAGAATGGAAACATTACATATTTCATTTTCATAGTACAAAACATGAATGTTTCTGACATATATTCCTAGGAACAATGCTATTTTGAGGGCGCCAAGCCACAAAGGTATTACAGATCTCGTCTCTTATATTGTTTTGAGGGCGTTTCGATTGTATCTAGAATAATCTCAGTTGATAATCATCATATGCTAAAAAAAAAAAAAAAAAAAAGGAATTGAAAAATCGATGAAAGTTGCCGCAATTGACAGGTGAAATGCCCGGGTGAAATGTTTCCAAAATGATTAAAGTGATCCCTTAATGATATCGTGCATGGCGTGTCACCCCAACATCGCCATCAATAATTTTGAATACCACAATTTGAGAGTACTATCTACCTAGCATTGATGTAGAGGGTCCATACTAACTACCAAAGGTGTCAAACCATTTCTGAAGTGAGGGTAAACGATGATGTTAGACCTGGGTCCGTGCTCCTCCTCCAAAATATGTAGCAGAATATTTATCAACTGGCAAAAAATCCTAAATTCTCATTGCTAATATTGATATGAAAATCCCGGTAAGATATGCCTTTTCAAATGAAATCTTCAGCTTTAAACTGTGTGTTGTTATTGGTCATATACGCGAACAACGCCTTTATAGGGCAATTTTATAATGTTATATTAACACTTTCTTTCAAGAGAATGATTGATGTTTCAAATATCGACATGACACTCAAAAGCTGATACAAACAAAATATGAATCTAATTACTTCAAAAGAAATGTGGAATTTATCTCCTTAGAAAAGGTAAACCTAATTTGAAGGTTCAAGAAACGCGCAAATTTGTCCAGACAAAATCGATTCAGAAGAGAAACGATTACGTGCCGAAACTATTGTATGGGATACATTCAAGTCGCTGTCTAAACCTAATTTGCCTAAATTGCTTCATTTATTCTAGTCAATGTAATTTCCAATTTCGTCTGCGCGTAGAGGCAATGCCTTCATTTACCGCACCATGTCGCTTTCGCAAGCTAAGCCTTTTGTGTTCATTTATTATCTATTAACATTTCCAAACAATATTACATTTCACACTCTACATTTTAAAATATGGTGCAAGTATAAGTCAAAAATTCTCATCAATGGATTTATCAGCCTTATAAATTCCGGGGGTACATACTAAGGTATACGGGGATAATCCACTCAAGTGGGTCGTATTTTCATGAAAAATCCTTAGGCATGCAGTTGTTTTTTTTTTTTGTATGAGAAATCATTAGACATGGGTACCATTTTCCCAAATATTGCCTCGAAAACGGTTAAAACAAAATTTTCTGGGGCTCGCATACGAAAGCAATATTTGAAGCAAAATCCTTAGAAATGGGTACCCTTTTCTACCAAATGACCCTTAGAAATGAAGTAAGGGTTTGGAGCAAACCAAATCCCCGAAGAAACCAAATTTCATTTAACAGCTTGTCACCCATAAGCTAAACTTGCTGAGCACTGGTCCAAACAAAACTCTCCCTTCTCTTTGTAATCCAAAGTTTCATTTGAATCTGTGATACCACTTTGATGCGAGTAGTAGTTGCGTATAATAGCCGATATAGCCCTGGATCTAGCAGACATTTTAACACATCTCGAGTACAAAAGGTTTGAGTGATTAAATCTACAGACAGGAGTACAAAAGGTTTGAGTGATTAAATCTACAGACAGCCTGACAGGGACCCCTGAAATGTGATTCTCAAATTTTGTATTGATCCAAAAGTACACCACGCTATTTATCTACCCATAAGGATTCCAATAATTTTACTATTGTTACGGGACGTACCCAATGTCAGAAAAACAGCCTCCCGTGGTTCATAAAACAAAATTCACAATCACTATTTTGTAAGAAGATTGACTTGACCAAGATGTAAATTCAGAAACAATGATTTTAATACACAAATGAAATCTGAACATTCATTAATCACGAAATATACACAATTTAACAATGCACAAACTATTATATTTCTTACCTAATAAAATTAAACACACAACATCTCATGAATTATTAAGTTCAATGTTCTTGTTGGGTGCGCACCAGGGTCTTGTAGAATCAGATCCACATAATCTTGGCGACACAATTCTTGCTGGTCGGGTTCCACTATTTTCGCTTATCGCCCCAAAAAAGTCCTTTGCTTTAAACGGGCCGATACATTGTAACTTGTGACTGGAGAAATTCGGAAGTACTAACTGCAACTCGGTATTACTCAATTCCATACATGTACTCGTGCTTAAAGGTCGAACGTCACGGTACAGAGAAAACTCCTGCTGGTAGTTTATTTAACCTTTGTTTTTTCCACAGGCACCAAATTTGTGAAGCGCTGACGATTCGGGTACCTTTTCTATTAGAATTAAAAAGACTAAGATTTTATTTAATAATCAAATGTTATGCAAGTTCTCCACCTTCTGTTTGAGAGGTCTACACTCGGTGAAATCTCTTATCAACTGGCAAAGAAGAATGATTGCAACAGAATTGTCCTTAGGAAAGTTCCCCATGATGCAACAAAACATGCGAAGACAAGTTTGAAATTTCGCAATCCTTTCGTTCGCTGGAACACGTTCGAAGAAATCCCACATCCTACCCATGATGTGTTTTGACCTACAAATTAAAAAGTCCTCTTGTTCATCAACAGGTGTGAAATCTTCCTATAAACAAAGAACCTCTGTAGAGTTCTTAGAATGAAGAAGATAAGACTGTGCTCCTATGTCTCTGACTGCAAACTCTGCTAACATTTTCTTATTTTACTTCAGTGAAGTCTTTCTCTTCACACCTCTAGTCCACTCAGAACTATGTCAATTCAGACTAGGTCACACTTATTGCACAACACTAGTTTTCATATAATATTTTCAATTCTCAACACTCATAATTTATATGATTAAATTATATACACGATTAAAATAAATACACAAAAATTATTTTTCATTCAGGAGTCTGTCACACTATCTACAGCCTGTAAGTTTTGGCGTTATATCATGCTAATCACAAGCAAAATCAACTAAAAAGGTAAATTTCAGGTGTACAGGGGTAACATTTCAAAATTCGAAATAAAAAAAATAAAAAAAATGGCAAATTATTGATCGGCGTAATAGATTCACAACAAGGAAAAGTTTTGACTGTCCTAAATGTTTAGTTTTACTACCATAATAGGAAAAAAGTCTAGCCCCATTGCCAAATTTTGAGGTCAAATGGCTCTTTTAAGTCCGTTATTGTGTAAACACACTTGAAACGCTGCTTCTTGTATAGAAACGGGTGAGCATTTACCAAAGTTGCTCAGAATTATCCCATCTCTAGCCTTTTTTTTACCACTCAACCATCTACATATTTGCTCACTTATCCCCATAAAAAATCAAATCGACTTCTGTGGGTTTTTTTAATTGAGTTTGCCCTTTCAAAAGTGAAAAATTAGAAACTTTATATTCGTCATATTCCATTGTATAGTACGGTAAATTAATAAAATTAATAGACACAGTGTTCGCTTTTCCATTGATCATATTACATTTTCGTATTCCTTAGAGACTACATCATGAATGATGTGGCCATTGGTGTGCCAGATTGAGTAAAATGTAATCTGACATTATTGATGACCCGCATTTGCTGTATACCGTTAAAAGTGCTTTCATTGGAATTAAAAAATCGGTCAGAGTGTTAACACTTGACAGTTGAAATGTTTTGAAAAATGTATTAAAGTGATTCCGTCATGGTATCGTGTATGTCGCGTCGCCCCACATCGCCATCAATAGTAATGTTTGTAGTCTTGCTTCCGGCCTATAGAAATTCCTACCTGGTTCTATCATTTGGGACCGGTCAATATTTACGGTTTAAGGTAGGTGGAGTGGAACATTTCAGGGAGCATGAAAAGGGGAGAGGGGATTTTCTTTTTAGAAAAAAAGGAGGGGAATATTACTATTATATATTTTGCAGAAAAGGAAATCAACTTTTTAAACAACATGAGGTAAAAATTAAAATCTCCGTTTCCCGTAAGTGTTCATTTGAATGTTTGATTATGTACAACGTCTAGGCAAAGACAAACGTTTTAAACATTTAAGCTAATTCGCTCCATATCAAACAATAATTTCCAGTTATTTCAAAATAAATTGGGTGTTGCAATATGTAAAGACTGCAAAATAAAATAATATAATTTATTTTATTGACTACTGACTGGTAGTGCCATCATCTGATCATTGTCACCCTTTTTTGGCATTTTAAGTATGTTTTCAACAACTTCCATATTATGCATATTACTGCTTTTGTCGTTTTCTTTAGACATGTTTAAAGATATTGATCTGACAGGTGCTAGGTGGATTAATACCTTAGCTCTATGTAGCAGTCATGGTCAACAACTCACATACCACGCATACCATTGCTATTGTAATTTTCTATGGACGTGTTTAAAGATATTCATCAAGCAGGTGCAAGGTGGATTAATACCTCAACTGTATGTAGCAATCATAGTCAGCAACTCACATACCAGGCATACCATTGCTTTTTTGTTTTCTATTGACATGTTTAAAGATATTAATCTAACAGATGCTAGGTGGATTTATACCTCAACTGTATGTAGCAGGCTGTCAGAAACTCGCATACCAGGCATACCATTGCTTTTGTTGTTTTCTATTGACGAGTTAAAAAGGTAGATACTTTCTTGATTCTATATTTGGTAGCATCAGATTGGTCGTGTCTGGTGGCAAGGTGCGATGAAAATAATACCAATAAGTGTGAAAGATCACAAATGTGGGTGTTAATTCGTTGCTGGATTCATTTGCCCACCCAATTGATATCAAAACAACCTGAGATAACCTGAGAGGTAGATTTATCGCAGAAAATAACACCAAAATTCAAAATTGCATAGCTGTATTCAACGGTGATTTGGTGTCTTACAGATTTTTTGCCTGTATAATAGAATTGATGATATAGCATCTGTAAATACTTCATCATTACTGTTACTGGGTTACGTTCAGTTTCAGTTCAGGGAATCTGCCTGCATCAATCTTGGTAGTCAAACGCAACTCACATAAGTTTGATGGTATTTAACATGCATTGTTCACGTACATGGTAATGATTTTTTATTTGCTTTGTATAAGAAAATCTGATTTGTCATACGAGTAAAGGTATTACGTTGAACCACGAACAGAAAGTCATAGATATCTATTTCATTGGGCGATAGGAATGGGTTCATGTCGCATCAACAATGACAACTGGTAAATCTATTATGTACTTCATGCTATAATCAATAATTTACTCTAATAATGTCAAAAAAAGAATAGTGCATCCAGCTTCGCAGGCTGTCACATTGACAAGGCGGTAAGCTTATTGTTCATATAATATCATAATGATATCACAACCAAATGTGTTGTCCGCATTAGCAGCTGTATTGTTGACAGGGCTGTGAATCTCCACGTTTTTCTAAAGGTGATCTCATGATCGGACGGCATATATTAAGAACTATAACCAATGGAAAGCTTATGACTTTAGTAGGATGCCAAAAAATATCTTTTCCAAAAAAAATAATCGTGTGATATAGCCGCCACATAAAACCAAGAACTAACCCTATATTTCGTGCGATTTTACGCCCTAAAATAAGGTTAAGCTTGCCTTCTCTGACCCATGGCCAATTCGGTGTGACCAGAGAAGATGAGGAAGAAGGAGGTGGCTCGATTTTGAAACCCGATTACCCAGGATTACATTCATTCACCGGCTCATTGTTCGGGAAACTTCAAGGGCCGGCTCGATTGGACCCCTTTGAAGTAATTTGTTAATCCGATGCAACTTGGCCAGTGGGAAGGTTCACAAAGGATAGTAACACTGCTATACTGTCCATTCATAGCTTAGACCCTCGTGTTTTTAATAATTATTAGAACGAAGGTATTTAGGTTGAGAGAAAATTGTGAAAAGAAGAGTTGGTATCATTAATTACCCAAACCAAGATTTTGTTTGTTTTTGAAGGTGCGTCCTCCCCCCCCCCCCCCCCCCGTAGCGCTGACAAGTATTTCTTCACACCAAATTCTATCAATTTGCGATTTTGGCCATCAATCGCAGGAATCGAAACCAGCCGAAGATTCGTAATGAGCATAAACTTTTTAGGAATGTTCCATTTCTAAGATGGTGTGCAAAGAATGGTCGTCTATTTTAGTCCCGGGATTTTGAAGTGTAGTCAATCATTGTCCTGATCAACTTTGGTGTTTATCATGGTGTGTTTATTTTTTTGTAAGATGATTGTGACATCAATGTTTACAACAAAACTTAGCACCTGGTCTACTGACGTGATCGAGGTGTGAAGGACATCACATACATCTACAAACTCTCTTCAAGGCTATTTATACTATTTGAGCGCGAATTTTAAAAAGCACAAGCCCTACAGGTGCTCACACATACCGCTGGACAGCGCCTGTTTTCTTGCCGGCGGTGTTGTCACATGGCACATCGTCTAGCATCGTCTATACAAAATAGTGGCTGCAAACATCAAGGAATACAAATACAATACATTCTTTGTATTTTGTCCTTTTAAGAGAAGGTGACACAATATGAGCAGGTTACTGTCTGACCAAGGTCTTCTGGTCCGTCGGTATTGATCGCAGTGGGTATCATATCGCTACATCGATAGTCACTTAATCTTACCTCCTATGTATAATACCAACGACCACCTCATACGTGATTTGTTAATGGTACCAGACAATGGCAGATCCATTTGCAACTTTGACGGGAAAAGGGTCAAAGTTCATGATTTTAGGTAAAATTCCATCCATATGTTTTGAAATTTAAAAATCCTGTTGGGTAACTTTCGTTTGATACAAACTTTTCTTTCACGATTTTTTCCGACACCTATACCTTTTAATATTTAATTAAAAACCGATGGGTCTAAGCTAATTGAATGGACAGTAGAATACAGTTTATTAATTTTCCAGCTAACTGTTCTCTGCTGGTAAGGAACTCCCCGTTTGTTCTGACAAATAATGTATTTATTTATATTCGTTGGCGAAAATAATAAGGAAAACAGTTACCATTTTACAAAAGAAAACAGCAAAAATCAACCCTTTTCGGTAAAGCTAACCTTGATTTAATGTTTTGAGGGCAATAAAGGATGTTGTATTCTTAACCTAATTTAAACATATCCGGTTAGTTCCTGTGAAATATGATATGCTGATTGATTAGATAAATGCATTCTGAATTCACCTCAACCATACCGTTTGTGGTCAGAAAGTGTCGAAAGTGCCCAAAATGCCTTTGAAATCTGGGGTCACAAGTTGTCTTAAGTGATGGCAGGAGAGGAAGTCACGATTTCGCTGTCTGGCAAGACATAGGGTATAGTGTCATGTGTAAACTACAAGTTGACAACGGTGTAATTTGAATATTTCTGGGATTTAATGACATGGATTGTAATGTTCTCCAGCAAGTAGTACAGGTCATTGATCCAATTAAATCGGATTTAAAGCTATTAAGATGAATAGGTGGATGAACAGTTGATCTTTTGAAGTAACAGTGAACCATCTCCTTCTTTACCATCTTCTCTGGTGTGACGTAGGCGATTGAACAAGTCTTGTTGCCGCAATTAATTCTTCCAATGTAAGTAGGAACCCAAATTTGCTCATCTTCTCCGTGTGTTGAATGCGCACTTATAGATGCAATTACATTCACCTCATGCTTCCTAGTATCCTTCCCCCCCCTCATTAATCTCCTTGTTGTCCCATTTTTTTCCTCCTTCTCCAGTTCCCTTCCTTTTAATATACGATAAATGTTGGACTGAATAGGTTCTTGAGTCTCGTAGATTGGTTAATTATAATTCCGGCTGCATAAGTGTGCAGAAATGTGAAAAAATCGCTTGAACTTCTCATCGCTTACGATGATCGTGAGTAGCGAGCAGAGTGGTCAAAAACTACCGCGTGACGTAAAGACACCGCTCTTCTTCCATTGATTTACTGTACACCCTCTTATGCTAACCGATGGAATGGCATGAGGTATAGGGCGCTAATCAAGGGGCAGAGTACCCGGTGATGAATATCTTTAAATATTACTTTTCTCAGAACGGGAAAACAGTAAACTCAAGTACCCCGCAGGTGAGGGCGTTTGCTGGTTTTAGTAATTACAGGGTGGTTCTAATATGGCGTTGGTTATATTGGTTATTGAAATTTTTTTAATTAATCACTGTTGGCTGTGCTATTGGGTTTCCGTTAAAGTATTGGCTCATCGAGCATAACAGCGGTAATTACTTTAATAGCGAGACAATTGGTTACCTATACAAATTTCAGCAATACTGCGAAGCAAGGAATTCCAGTATGTATTAAAATGCCCGAATGAAGCGCCTTCCTGGTGATGAGGGGGATCGAGCCATCAAATCTAACAGATACTTCAACAGAAGCTATCTGTATCTGCATTGCTATAATTCTGATTTAGTTGAGCAAATTTTAGTGAAAATGAGTGGGAAGTCTTAGAAAGCGCAAAAGCGAGTGATACAAGGGAATGGCGGTATTTGTTACTTGCAAGTGTGCATCGACGATGCACAATGGTGGACGTCACCACATCACAGCGCCCCCCAATCATGATAATATTGACTTTCGCTTTGAAGTGTGTGTTGCTTGAAACAAAAATGTCATTTTGGCTGTGCTAACCAAATCTTGAGTAGCATAAATATGACACAGTTACATATAAAATCGCGATTCGAAAATAAGCTTTCCATTGGTAATTGGTATATAGCTTAATATATGCCGTCCGAGCACTCAGGGATCCACCTGTAAAATTTCAACAACTCAACAAAATGACCCACGCAACCCCCGCAATATTTGCCGACTGCCAATTCAGAATGGAGGAGGTGAAAAGGGGAAAAAGTACCAAAAATGCACACTTCTGCTAGACATATTTAAATAAATAACCCTTTGGTTAATTGTCGAGAACTTTATAAATTGGCCAGCACTGTGGAAGCGCAATTAACACCAAGTCAGCATCGAAATTTTGGACACTACAGTTGTTCAGGTGAGACAAGGATTACTACATTCAAGGTAGACATGATATATACAGTTCTAGGGAAAGATTAATAAATATAGAAGTCCAGTATTGGACGAAATCTCATTTTTTGTGTACACTAAACCAAAAAATCAAAATACACACACAAAAAAACCACTCCAAAACCCTACATATAAATAGCTTCATAAGTTTCATAATGACGCCAGCACACGAGTTAAGAGGAAAAATATTGAGAAGACGTAATTATGAACCGCGAATGACTAGAATACACAGAGAGCTCCTGTTGCTATAAATTCGGAGAAGCTGCATTGTGCATGACAGAAGACAAACGCGAACAATATTTATCTGGCTGGTCGCATTCTATACGTTACAGTACGTGTGTTCGGAAACATCATAGTATGTACCCGAGTCACGCAACGGGGAAGGAAAATTATTTTAGGCTATTATTGCACGGGTGCCTTCTCTGTGAATAAAAACCCCTAAAATGGATACAAGTGTCAGGTGAACTTAGACTTGCAGCCACATTATATTGGAATTTGAGCAGTGGAAACCCGACAGTGAAAAATGGGGGGTATACGGTCGCAAATGCCAAATGACAATTGGTGGTAATTCTTAAAGCGGTATGTATTCGTGTTACTCTAATATCGTTACAGTTTAGATTACCGACATCGAACAGTGTTCTTGTCGAGGAAAAACCGCATATCTTCTTTTCTTTTAACGTAAACAGTGTATAGTATTTGCATTTTCATTTATGAATACAGATTTCCTCATTTGAGGCTTTCAACTTCAAACCGGGAAAACGTTCCCCACTTTGAACACTTCGTCTTGGTTAGTCGGTTAGTTAGATTGTGTATAACCCGTATTTCAAAACATAAATTGCTTTTGGGAGGGGCAATTTATGGTCACGAGCAGTGTTCACGAATTGTTTTTCGGTTACAATGAAAAAAAGAAGTTGAGACTGGATCTACTACAACCGTACAATTGCGTGGGTTGAAGGGGGCCATTTCGGATCACAGCCTAGTCCCCAGACTTACCTCTAAAAATGAACCGTTAGCTTTACTTAATACACTGTGTGCCAAAAATCCCGGTTAGATATGCCTTATCAAGTTGTTATTGGTCATACGCGAGCAACGCCTATATAGGGCGCGATTTTATGTTTTATATTATAACTTTCTTGCAAGAAACATGATTATGTTCAAATATCGACATGACACTCAAAAGTGATACAAAAAACAAAAAATTAATCTAAGTACTTCAAGAAGAAATTATCAAATGATAACGTCAACTTTACCCGGACTTTGTGTCATACTGCTTTCATGACATGATACTACGACCATGATGTGGGGAGATTTTATGAACATAATTAGAGTTTGAAATATCGAATGATACTCCAAATCTGATTGAATAACATAAGAAGTATTAATTTCAAAGGAAGAACTGCGGATTTCTCCTCCTCAGAAAAGTATTAACCTAATTTGAAGGTTCAAGAAACGCGCACCATTGCAGCTCGTGGCGTAACCGCGGGGGGGGCGCGGGCGGGGGGAAGACTGCCCCCCAGGAAACTTAAACTGGGGACGGAAAGAAGGGGTAAAATGGGACGGGAAGAGGGGGAACAAGAAGGGGAAGAGAGTGGAGAAAGAAAAGAAAGAAAAGAAGGGGAAGGAGAACGGAAAAGAGAGAAGAAAAGGGAAGGCGAAGGGGAAAAGAAGGAAAAGAAAAAGGGGAAGCGAGGGAAAAGAGGGAAGGAGAAGGGAAAAAAGGGACGAAAAGGGGAAGGGGAAAGGGACTGTAACAGAGAAGAAAAGGCGATGGAAAAAGGGAAGGCGAAGGATTAATAATCCATAATCCTTTTGGAAGTACATGAATTTTTTCCGCCTCAACCCCCCCCCCCCCCCGGCCTCCTCCCCCGCTTTCGGAATTTCGAAACAACTGGGAAAAAATATGGGGTCAAACCGGCGAGCGTAGCGAGCGGAAAAAATGGGGGAAACTTCGTGAGTCTGGCCCCCCCGGAGGCTCAGGTCTGGGTTCCGCGTGCCCAGGAGAGTAAATTTGTCTAGACCAAGATTAAAACGTGGATTTTAAAAAATGGCCGAAAGCGATTCAGAAGAGAACGATTACGTGCCGAAACTTTTACATGGGGTGCATTAAAACGCTGGGATGGGATGTCTGAACCTAATTTATCCGAATTGCTTCATTTGTATGTCTTCAATGTGATTCATTCAATTTCACCTGCCAACGTTCAGGGTATGCCTTCATTGCCGCACCATTATCACTCTCACGAACCAGTGCAAACAAAATAGAACATTTCACACTGTTCATTTTAAAAAAAATATGGTGGCAAGTATAAGTCAAAATTGAAGCCTTAATTCAAAAATCCAAAAGAGACTACTTTTCAAACGACTGTAGCTAAGTCTATACCTAACCGATGTAAATTATTTTATTCTTTAAAAAAACAACTGTCCATTCGGAGATTGTTCCTTTTAAATATAATTTGACAAATATTGAGTTCCGCGGAATAAAACAAACATTTATGCTCTTAACGAAAGTCTATGCTTCAACAACGTTCACCAATTAATTTTAGTTAAAAAATTTAAAACAGAAATGTAAACAAACCAAAAAAAAAAAAAAACAAACAGAACACCAGAAAGAAAATAGAACTCGATAAAAAAAAAAAGGACTGACCAGGCTAATTAAGATCGAGCTTTGCCTCATAATTAATTAAAAAATCTTTATTTTTAATTCCGGTTAAGCATGTCTGACTAAACCGCTTAACTGTACCGTTTATTCTCCCTGTACAAAAAATGATACAATTCGCAAAAAATGTGTACACAAATTACGTTAAGTGGTAAATGGTAAGCCCCAGGGTTTAGGGAGACGTTTTATCCATGCATAATACCAGTTTTGTATTGATTCATAGGTACTGAAAATACATATCAGGATAAATGGTGTGTGTGTAATTGTGTTTGCTCTTTAAAAGATGAAATTTCAAAAACGATTCTCCATACGCTATAGTAAAGAATTAGACCACAGCTTTCGCCTATTCCATTAATCATATCGGATTGTAGTTCATATTACATTTTCGTATTCCTTCGAGATTTTGCCTCATGACATGATTAGCCTTTGGTTTGTCAATTTTAGAAAAAAAAAAGGTAATCTGATGTATTGATGAACCATATTTGCAGTTTAACGTTAAAAGTGCTTTCATTGGAATTACCAAAACTGGCCAAGTGCCAAATATTGACAGCAGAATGTTTTGGCAAGGTAGTTTAATTTAAGATGACGTTTAATAATCTCTGTATGCTGGTCGTGTGGTAGTCTAGTTTTCCGGACAGGCGAGGAGAACGCGATTGTATTTAGAAAAAGAGGAGGGGAAAAAATTATTATTTTGTAGAAAAGAAATCAACTGGGGAATATGTGAACCTTTTTTAGGCACATGAATTGCCGAAATCTTAATAAATTGAAGAAAAGTCCCTTAATGAACACAAGATGAAGTTTGATCATGTTGTAATTCTAGGCAACGGACAAAGTATTTTTTAAATGTCAGCGATTTTTTCGCTACATCTGAAATTCCAGGTGTTAAATTGGGGTGGTTTCTGCAAAGAAAGATGTCAAGTATACTAAAAAATAAACCATACTCCAATCATTTCACTTACTTGAAAACAATTTCGATGTTTTCATTATGTGAAAACTACAAGAGTAATTTAATATACCCTGAAAAAACTTTCTACTGGCCACTCGCAGGTGCCAGGGGACCATCACTGCCCTAAGTACATATGGCATGTTGTAAAGCAGCATTGTTAAAGTTATGGTTAGCAACTCAGTACAAGCTCATAACCTATACATAGTACAATTGCTTTTGTTGTTTTCTATTGACATGTTTAAAGATATTGATCTGACAGGTGCTAGGTGGATTAGCACCTCAACTGTATGTAGCAGTCATAGTCAGCAACTCACATACCAGGCATACCATTCTTTTTGTATTATGTTAAAGAGACACTGGCACATTTGAAAAATAGTGCGCCCTCAAGATTTTTCAAAATCGAAATTTTTGCATGGTTGTAAGACTTTTATATACAAAAGCCCTCACCCGAAATGATTAAGACGCAATCAGCTCCTTATTGGTAAACAAACGATTTTATAATTTACCCGTCTCCGGCGACCTAACTTCAGCAGTACGGGACAAATGCGACATTAACACAGCCATGGCACGCCGATGCATGTTTCCCACGCTATGCCACTGCTTTGCATCGGTCTATACCTTTGTTTGTTTTTATCATTCAAAGTGAGTACGAGTCAAAAATGTTCATGTAATATACATATTGTTTGATTAAAGTTATGGAAACCTTAAAAGTTGGCCTACAAATTAACCTGGATGTCTTTATTCTCATATCAATGTCCCTATCCTGTTTTTGGGGTATGTTATTTTTATGTGTAAAATTATCTCTGTTCTTCCAATGGCCTAACACTATATTTTGAGCAAATTGAAGAAATTTCCTATTTTTTTTTTTTTTTTTTTTTTTTTTTTAAAGATATTGATCTTACAGGTGCAAGGTGTATTAATACCCGGCAGCTTTATGTAGCAGTCATAGTCAGCAACTCACATACCAGGCATACCATTCTTTTGTATTATGTTTAAAGATATTGATCTTACAGGTGCTAAGTGGATTAATACCTCAACTATTTGTAGCAGTCATGGTCAGTAAGTCACATACCATGCATTGCATTGCTGTTATGTTTCTATAGGCATGTTTAAAGATATTGATCTGACATATAGGGCGATTAATACCTCAATTGTATGTAGCAGTAATATTCAGCAATTCACATACCAGGCATACCATTGCTTTTTTTCACTAGACATGTTCTTCAACAACAACTATCTATTTGGCACCACCAGATTGGTCATTTCTGGTGGAAAGATGCGATGAAAACACCAATAAGTATCAAGATCACAAATGTTGGTGTTATTTGAATTCGTTACTGGATTTAATTGCCTAGCGCACTGGTGTCAAAATAACCTGAGATAAACTGAAATATATATATAAATTAATTTTCTATCTCAGAAAATAACACCAAAAAAATTGCATATTTATAGCTGTGCGGTGATAGCTGTACTCAACGGTGATTTTTGTGTCTTAAGCCTAGAACTTTGGCTTGTAAACTAGAATTGATGATACAACATGTGTAAACACTTCAATCATTACTGTTACTTTAGTTGCATTTAGACTTGGCAACATTAACAAGCAAATCTGCCAGCATCAATTTGTTTTGCAGCCAAACGAAAATTACATCATTTGTATGGTAATTTTTAAAATGCATTCATCTGATATTGATTTATTATATTTGCTTTGTAAAAACCATTCGGATTTGTGTTTCAAACAGAGGTGTTTAAGTGACTGGGCGGGGGTGGGGGGGGGGGGTGGGGGGGAAAAAAAAAAAAAAAAAAAACCGCTTGTTTTCACTCCAAAAAAATAAAAATCGACCTTAATGATTTAATTAGTGGGGGTCCGATGGATCCACTTTGGGCACTAACGAAAGTCGGGTAGAAATATTTGTTTAAATTTTTAAAACTGTAACCATTTTTTACTATTATATGTGCACACGTACATGTAAGTAAACTATTATTAGTAATATGTAAAATAATTAACCCTGATGTGTTCTGACAACAAACAATTTCATTGCGGACCTGTGGAAAACCGTTACTGTACCAATTCTATTGAAAATGGCGTGTATGTTGCGACACCCATAAAAACAAATACAGGATTGTCTAAAATAGCAAGTTTTCTGCTAAATGTATATAATGTAGGGCTTCTAGAGTAAATATCAACATAAAATTAGTTTCTAAAGTGTATGATGTAAATGCAAGGCTTATTAACACTGTTCGTCTTTTTGCACAATTTGTGTTTGGAAAACAAGACTTTTCCCTACTTTCCAGGCCAAATAATAACATTCACTTTTATTGCTGATTTGGTGTTGGCTTTCATATGTGGTGTAAATTTCGTGTAAACAATCCTCCGGGAAATTGGTTTTCTTAGGGGGTCCATGACCCCCCTTGGACACTAACGCGATTTAAACCCCTTAGGGGAGCCACGAAAAATAAGTCATATTAATCTTAAATCGCATTAATAATAGGCCATGTTATACCTTACATAGAAAGTGACAATTTGGCAAAATAACTCAACTTCGTGGATATACAGCCAGAGATCTACTCCTGTAATCAATGATAAATACTCAAAGCAATAATTACTCTAATGATGTAATGTCTTTAAATATAATTATGAATAGGTGCATGTCACCCATATTTGTGACAAAGCTGCCACTTAAAAAATGGGAGGAATGAATATGGTTTTAAAATAGAACAAAAAACCTGTTATTTACATTTAAAATACTATATTGGTTTTTCATTTGTTCATGTTTGTTTCTGCCTATGTACGGCCCAAGGAAGAACATCTTTATGTTGCATGGGCTTCCGAACTGAAATAAAATAATAATCATGATAAAAAATAATTAAACCCCATATGTTAGTTGATTGGAAACATGTTTTTTAAGTTGGCAAACCGTTTTAGTACCGTTAACATGCACAACATCCAAAACACCATAAATCAACTCCAAAAAACATTCATGTAAACGGTTAATAATGGCTTCATAATGACGCAAGCACAGGGGTTTAGAGGATATATTTAAAAGCACGATAATTAACTTGAACAGCGAATGACTGGCATACACAGAGAACTGCTGCTTGCTATAATATAAATTCTGGCGACACATTTGCTGGGAGCATAAAATGCGAACAATATTTTTCTGGCTCGTCGCGTTGTATATGTGTGTTGGGAAACATCTTGAAGCTTCTTGACAAGACAAAAAACTTCACGAATCGTAGTATGTACCCGAGTCACGCAACGAGGAAAAATGTTTTAAGCTATTATTGCACTTGTGCCTTCTCGGTTAATAACACTGTAACATAGATGCAATGTGTCATTGACTTCTACTTTGTAGACACATTATATTGGATTGTAGCAGTGGAAGCCAGGCAGCGAAAATGGGGTAGGTATCTGTCGCAAAGTGCAAAATGACAATTCGTGTAATACTTAAAAGCTGTATGTGTCATGTTGCTCTATACCGTAACAGATTTATGGATTTCCCGCGTCGAATAGAGTTCTTTTCGAGGAAGAACTGCATTTTCTTCTTTTCGTTTAACGTAAACTGAATATAGTAGCTGCCCATTTTTATTTATGAATACAGATTACCTCAATTTGAGACTTTCTAAACCAGAGAAAATCTTCCTCACTTTGAACACTTTCCTTCATATATTTGTGTCTTGGTCAGTCGCTTAGGATTTTGTAAAGCCCGCAGTTTAAACACAAAAACGCACAAAAGATTGCTTTTGAAAGGGGCAATTTTGGGGTCTTTTTTGTGTGAAAATGCACAAAAATGTAGGGACTTGAGCTACAGTCAGTACAATCAGTTGCGTGAAGCTCTGTCAACTTTTGTTGTTGTTCTGTTTTTGTTGGCATTATTTTGTGAGTATGGGTAGATTTGAGTGCGCACGTGTAAGCTTATTTCAGCGTGTGTTATATGTATGAAGACGTGTTTTATTGGTCTTTCAGTCAACTCCTCCATAAGCTTGTTCTGCTTTATGTATTGTGTGATTGTTGTTGTATATATATTGATTTTAATGGAAATACAATTGAAATTTAAAAAGTAAGTGTACTCAAGGGAAAGCGCTAGAGAGAGAGAGGGAGGGAGATAGAGAGGAAGCAGAGAGATTAAAATCTAAGTGCATCAGCAAATGTACTAGTGATGTTTAGGAATTTTGCCACTAGCATTTAACATTAAGAGTAAACATGTTTACACAGTGAAGGCATATACTTTTGTGTGGAACAGTGCTCAGCAAATTCCACGTGTGGCATTAGAAAATTTCAACACTATAGCATAGCATTGAACATTTGAATCTGTTTATAAAGTGAAGGCAAAGTGTTGATGATTTTTAAGAATTTGATTTTTGACTCTAGCATTTATTTTCAACTATTTAAAAGTATTTAATATATAGAGGCAGTTTTACAGTGTATTATACCGGTGATGAACAGTTGAACACAATGCAAGGGATTAAACTTTTTTAAGTCACTTTATACACATTTTAAAATCCTATACCAATGTTTAATTCCTAAAAAATAATTACAAATCATAAACACTAATCATCGAACTCTAAACAGTTTAACTTATTGTTATATAGCCTCCATTTTGTGATTGAAAATAGTATTTTGTTTTCTCAATTTGTTTCTCACTTTGTTTATGTTGAAAAGAGAATAGGGAATTCCCCTAGAGTTGTTTGTGCAAAATGCACCTGTTAGATAGATTGCACAATAAGGGAAATGGGAATTCCCGAAGATGTAAACTTAGTAACTGAGTCAACTTGTTTATGCTTTAAGATCAAAACATGGCATGATCTGGGGGATTCCCCCATAAAGTTATATATGGGAATTGATGTAATTCAGATGATATAATTTATGTGAATTCCAATTGGTCAGCTAGTGCAAGGTTATGTTTATGCATGATGCTGTGGTAATGTATATTTTAAGACTTGAGAACTTTGTGAAGTCAATATATAATGGAGATATGAGTAAGGACTCTCGGCCAGCATCCACTAGTAACAAGTAGCTAGAAGTCATAGCTAGTTTTACTCTGCATTGAGGAGCAGACCTGTAAAGTACCTAGTGCCAGGATTTATAATTCCATGTGAGCAGAGTCGCTGTAATTATTCTACTGTCGTCTTTGAAGCCAAAAGTGCTGGGAATCAAAATAGGATTCCAAATTGTGGACAGATAGAAATCGTGGTGATTATCCTGGACTGATATACTGTGGAATATTAGTGTCGTCGAGGGACTTATTTAACCTTGTCGTCTTGAACTGCTGGACAAAAGTTATCTTCAGGACTAAGAAGATTATTATGGAATATACCATTGATATTTATGTGTGACTTTGCATGCTGTCATTTTGGAGTCTTCGCTGTGAGGACATATCGTTGAACTGCAACGCTTCATGTGGACATTAGTGGACATTCTTGTTGACCTTGACAATAAGTATAAACTAATTGTGTGTAATTGTGTAATTTTGATATATGTAATATTGTTTTTGGACATACCAAATTCTTGAACCTAACCAATTAAAAATCATTAAATCTGTTATATTATATAAAATTCAGATCACTTGTGCACAAGGCTCATTTATTTGTGTTTGAAAGGTATTTCTGACCTTTGACGTCTACGAGACGTCATAACACTTATATATTAAAATAAGTTTTGCACTACAAATTAAACACGTGAAAGTGCCTTAAGACCAAAATGTGGTTTAAGCTCAAAAAGTTGTGGCTCTTGAAAACAATTGTTTATAAAGTGCAATTGAAAAAGAAATGATTTTTTTTAATATGATTTTGAGGAGGGGAGCTGATACGGCATACATTTTTCACGGTTACGCATGCACATCAGCCACGCTATACTTAATCTTTAACAAAGACCATTTCCGGCCAATTCAAATTCGTACCTTATTTCATCTTCAGAATAAAATACATGAATGCTTCTGACCTAAATTTCTTCAGAACTCTGCTATTTTTAGGTCGTTGAGCCAAAGAAATTCGAGATTTTGCCTTGTACATAGACCCATTATGCTTTAAGAGATTTAGAGTTGGTTTGGAGTACATCTTTGACCGTCTAAGAGTAGCGCCAATATAAAAACACATTCCTACATAAGACAGGACTTCAATGCTCCTAATCACATTTGAGTGGACCACTTCATGAAAACATTAATTTGAAAGCCTTTTTAAAATAAGTAGGGTATATTTGAAAATTAATATAATTTGAGAATTAGATATCAGAAGGTCGAAAAATTATTCTTTCAAACGAGAGGCAAGCATACAGACCAGTGTTATGCATTAAGTAAAATGGACCCTTACTGAAATCACTTCCATAAATTTGAAAACAATTTGGATGTTTACATTCTGTAAAAACAGTAAAAACAGTAGAGTTTGTGGTAGTTCGTGGCAATTCCTGCCACAGAAAATCAAGGTGTTGACATCCCTGCCAGAATTTTACAGTGTACCTATACTAGCATATTTTTATTGAAAAGAATTCAGACAGGGATTCAAACATTGTACTTCAGGCTTGTAGTAAGATATTGATCTGACAAGTGAAAGGTGGATTAGCCGGGATTAGCACATATACAATAGCAATGGTCTGTGAGCTGAGTTCGCTGGGCATTGCTTTCAAATTAAAGGCCAGATTACATCAGACTTTAATCCGTGGAGACGTCATGTCCAAGTAGAGGTAGCAGACCACTAATCTACCCTTATATGGTATGCAGAAACCGGGATCATATTGAATGAACTGGATACAGCAACGCGGAATAAAGACGTTTGGCAAAGAAGTGTATCACGGATCTGGACAGAAGTCGAATGATGACGTCATTAATCCACTGCCCCGCAAAACGCAAACTGAATGGTAATGAAAACTAATTATCCAATTTGCATATGAACAAAAGAATGCCATTAACCTACTGCACCAACAAAATGCAATCACCCGTGAAGTTTAACCCTGCTGGGTTTTGTAGACCATGCAGGTTCTTCATAGTTTTTCTTCCAGATATCTGCATGTTAACTAATACTAATGAGCTACTTCTGCTCCAAAACAAAATGGTTCTCAAATATGATCTAGCCAGAGACGGGTACAACGTCTAGCTGCTTCACTGTATCTGCATGGTCCTTGTCCTGTCTGCATTGTTGCTCCAACATTAGGCAGACCAAGGGATCGATGTTCCATTGTCTATGGTGCTGTTCCACAACCACGGGGAGTGTCCTGATCTGCTTCCAGGTAGCCCCACTTTTGCAAGGAAACCTTAGATCGGCCGATTCCGGTTCTCAATCTGTTGATGGGTTGCCATTGAGCCCATGAGGAGTCAGCTCCAGTGGAAGATGCTCACCAGGTTCATTACCAATAGATGTTTACTTGGTTGATAGCAAGTCTTGTTTTTACAAGGCGGCTCTCTTAAACTTCTTAGAGACTGCTTCAAGGGGTTGGACTTAAGGTAGTTAGCAGCAGGTATCTTTTGGGCTATAGGGTACGTGCTTCACATAAAATACTTGGCAACTACGTTCTTGCATGCTCGCTACACTACGCCTATCAAAACCTCTTATTAAAGCGGACAACCTTGATGACCTTATCTCATAATCAGACAGAAGAATACAATGGATTGTAATCATGACCTCTTCACGGTAATCCAGTTTTTGGTAAATCCTTGGTCTGTGTACGAGAGTATTAAAATCTATTTTGCATTGATACACTGCAAGGTTTAATTGCTAGTGCCTGTGCATGATCGGTCACAGGGTAAAACATCAATTTTAACTTAAAACCACAAACGTGCTTAATTCTTGTCAAATGAACGTCTGTAAATACACTAACAAACACATAACATACACAAAAAATCAAACAAACAAACAAGACACCACACGTTAGGGAGGCTTTGCAGTCTTTTTCATTCAGATATTTGGCATTATTAGACACACACACAATCCACAATCTACATGTAAGCAAACATGCCACAAACCTATATTTCAAGATATTTAATAAACCTGCTTTCATCGGAACCCTCATTTATTCAATCTGGAATATTCATCAATTTTGAACATATTGTCATGCATTATTGTCGCATTTCGTATAATTGGTGTGTCCTATGGCAAAATGAAAACCAGTATTGTTATCCACGATCTTTTCCATATTGTAAAGATTCCTTTTTCAAACATGAATTCGTCACAAATGCTGCAGAAAATTGTCAATTCAATCTGAATACCTTTCTACTCAACGATTATTCAAAACGCACTAAAATATACACATTTTATGTTAATTCTTCTCTTTATCAACGGTGGACGTCACGGACTAGGGTAAGCAACAAAGCACTTTGGAAGTCAACAAAAGGGACCGCCAATGGTTCACAGCTGCTGAAGTTCTCTTTGCTACAATGCGGAAAGCAAATGATGATTGCGCGGCTTTTGAAGAGCCTGAAGCCATTGTTGCCGATTCTTCAACTACACGTTGCAGTTCCAATTTCATGGTCGTTTAGTTTCAAAAGCTTAGGGCACAATGCATTTAATGTGCCCTTGCTTTTAGTGCAGAAATTTAAATAAAATCATGGCCTGACCTCAAAATAATTGCATCAGAAACAATTTTGGAGTATAAATAGAGGTGAATGCATTTGCACGGGGCAAAGTTGTGTATTTGTAGTTTATTAATTCACAACACAGTGGCCCAAAGGCCAAATTATAAACATGTGTGATTACATAAACAATATCACCCATACGTTAAAATATTATACACCATGAACGATTATTATTTAAAAATAACATTGCAAATATGTATTGATATTAACTAATAATATCGTCGTGGGTTCTGCATACTGTCGAATCAGCATAAATGCTAGTTTTGAGAAAACGGCGTTTGAAAGTTTGAGTTACTTATGAATGCGTGTAATTAAATGAAATAAAAGGAAATGGCTATTTTAAGTGGTGTATGTTAAAGACATGAATGCTTACTAACTGACGACAGTATTAAAATACCAAGAAACAACTGTTTTCTTATTCAAAATGGCCACTGAATGTGATTTGACAGTTTGTCAAAACCCAAATGTTTGATTCGCTGTGTTCTATGGAGTCGAATACGTATTCGACTGCATGAAACCCGTTGATTTCTAATGATGGTATGGTGAGATTACTAAAGCTACGGGTTTTTACTATTTTAAAATGATGATGCCGATGATGCCACGATGATAAGAATAACGATGGCGGTGATGATGGTGGCATTAACGATGAAATAAGGAAACGTCGAGCTTGACGACGATAATGATGCTACTGATCGATGATGATGATGACGATGGCGATGATGATGACGATGACGATGGCGATGATGATGGTGATGATGATGATGATGATGATGATGATGATGATGATGATGATGATGATGACGACAACGACGACGATGACGTCTATTGCACAGTGCAAATTTGTATACAAACGACTTCCATAAGCGGTTAAAATGGGAAACATTCACTGCTGCATTATCGTTCGTTGTAAAATATAGCGCAGACTGACCACGATGACCAACGAATTCAGAAAATTACAACCTCTTACAAATTTGGCTCCTTAAATTAATATCTTTAATTAGTCGCCAATAGTCACTCATTTTTGCAGAAAAAACATAAATTTCAGGTGTAAATACGTTAGAAGGAACACAAACATTGTAGTGCATGTTTTATAAAAATTAATAAATAGTATGCATTTTGCAACATACAATAAATATTGGCTAGAACTGTTCAAACATTGAGCTGAGAAAATATTTAAATATAACTGGAATGTTTCATAACTCAAAAGGTTTTGGAGGATAACATTGGTCTATACAACTTTATGACAACCATATTTTTCTCGTTTTCTTAAATTTCAAATTACATATATAGTTCCCATCTTTTAAAGTAATGTACATGCTTAAAATATATACCAAACTTGAAACGAATTAACAGTTAAATGGGTAATATACTCAATAGTAAAATCTAACATAATCTAAACAATTTAGATGGCACTAACGCTTATACAAACAACTTCCTAAAGAAAATATCAATTTGTTCCTGAAAGGCGAGTTTTTTAAAATGATGCATTAGTAATTATTTAGTTTGCAGAATATCCAAGTTAACATCAAAGAAAATCAAACTTTCACAATATGATTACCAAGTCTATTTGTGTAACACGGTTTACTAAGGGGTGGGGTGGTAAACACCCCGAGAATTCATTATTATAAAGCAATAGATAATTTCGATGTTGGTACCAGTTGATAGCTTTGGTCCTCCGTTTTATGTTGCTTCCAACATAACCTAGTATGGCGTCACAATGACGTCAAAGTTCACAAGTTGGCAAAATTGGTCATTTCCACAGACACACATCAGAGTATAAAATGAAAAAAAAATGAAATTTTGCTTCAAAAAAGGTAGGAATATTGGATTTTCATGCGGGTTTTGGCCCCAAATGATATGGAAAATGACTAGTTTTTAATCAACATATAATTTTAGAGCCATACATTACACAATATTAAAACAAATGAAATAATAACTAAAGGGTAATGCAGTATCATTTATAGGCGAATAATGTGCCCGAGGTCGGAAAAACTAAATGGCGCCCATTATTTGTATTTTTTCCGCCCGAGGATACATTATGAGCCCATAGATGATACTACAAAACCTTTATTTCTATTATATTAACTAAAACAACTTGACTTTATTTTGTTTGTTTGTATAGGTTTTAAGGTAATATGCCTAATTTATGTGTATTTTGTATACTAATGAATGAAAATAAATTATAAGAAATGCATTAGCGGCTCATTATTGCAGATTCTATTACCTCTACGGCCCATTATTCAAAAGCGCGCTCTTTGATTGGTTGTTTACTGCCCATTATTCTGCAATAATGGGTCGCGATTACGCTCTAATGCGTGGTGCAAAGCGCACATTCTTTTCGGCGCGTGCCACCATCACTATAAGCGCACACGCTAACATTTACGCGAAGAAGACAAATCGCGCGCTCTAAAGACGTAAACAACTGTTACGTTTTTAGTAAGAAATTGCCAGTTTTTCGGGTATTATTTTACTTTCTTACGGTAATAGAAATAAAGGGTGCGATGTTCATGTTTATGTCGAATAATGTGTCCTCGGCAGTAAAAACATTTTAATAATGGGTCTCGGCTTCGCCTCGCCCATTATTTATGTTTTTACTTGCCTCGGACACATTATTCGTACATAAACATGAACATCTTACCCTTTATTTCTTAAATAATGGGCAGTAAACTGACCAATCAGAATGCTGCATTTTCAATAATGGGTAGTAGAGGTAATAACCCCGGTGACGGTGCTACCTTCACATTTTGTTAACGAAAGTTTTTAACGTTTTGGGCACCGAAGGAAAGTTTACCTGGGTGGTAACTCCTCTCCTTTGGTAATATGAGGGTTAATGTCACTATGTCCCCCTAAAAGTGATAAATTTGATTTGTACAAATGTTAAACTACAAAACTTGAATAGTTCTTGTTCAGGACGCACACCGTAGGTTTCAATTAGTACAAGTAAATTAATTAAAACACAAAAATTAAAATGTGAAATAACATGACCAATCCCTCATGAAGAAAGGTAATTTTCACCAATTGCCTTAAATCTTGACAGACCTATTATCGATTTTGATCACTGAAGTAGCAAGTTTTGTCCCAGCGAATACGTATTCGTTCGCAATTTATATGTGTGCTTTGAGATATTTGGACACGCAAAGCTATCGAATACGTATTCGATTGTTTGTGAAAGCCGTTTTATACAAATGGGTGTTATTCGACTGCGGCTATTTTGGTTAGGAGATGTACTTTCACTTTTATTTTTGGGTGCAATTAAAGAGTACATAAAATGCAACCAGAATCAACTATTAACTCAATTTGACCAAAAAATCAGATTCGACACTATGTCGTGGCCACGACGAATTATAAAGAACACTGACATTAGTCAAAATAAAATAATTGCAAGTATTTGAAGATTTTATTTATTTATTTAATTAATTTATATAATCATTGTTTTTTCATATGGCCAGTGGTCAGCCATTTACCAAATGGTCGGTCTTCTTAAAGACCAGCTGATCAGCCTGTGTACGCTGAGTTTGAGCTGTCGTACACTCTGGTCCCTCTAGGTGTTATCAGCACTCATTGTATGTTTATTTGTTTTTGTATAAGGTTGTATTTAAAGACTTTTTAAATTAGCTTATAGTTTAAGGAAGTGTTTTCCTGGTGCTTTAACACTTAAAACGTAAAATTCATCAGTCAATTACTAATCGCCGGGGGATCTTTAATGTAGTGCATCCAACTAATTATCCAACTTAATTGCTATCCCAACATCAAACCATTTAGGTTCTCTTAATTCAACTACCTCGTCTACAAATATGAGTCGGGATAATTCGGCAAACGACGACAATTTGTGTCACCGTAGACCAAACTATAACAATATTAGCCAAGCCTTTCGTCAATCTGAAGGTCCACATTTCGCGTTCTTTATCCAACAAAACAGTCACATTGGACCATGTCATTGAGCACGATGTTGATATCTTGTTTTTAACTGGAACTTGGCTTGCCGAAAATAATCCATTTGTCATAGTGAATGTACACCACCAGGCTACGATTTCATCAACCATCATCCCCGTGGAAATAATGATGAATATATGGCGATATTGGAATTTTAAAAAACCTTAATTTTACTGCCTTTCCCACTGGTTTTGAAACATCTGACAAAACTGAGTCTGTTCAATTTGTTGAGGTGTATCGGCCCACACCGTCTATGACCTTCTTACATCAGTTCTTGACTAAATTCGCGCAATTTCTTGCTGACATTTGTACTACTTCTGGTCAGTTGGTCATTCTCGGTGACTTAATAATATCCCTATAATTGTGATTTGAACGTTTCTTATCCACTTTGTCTAATTTTAGCTTTTGTCAACACGTCTACGGACCTACACACAAACTTGGTTACACCCTTGATCTAGCAATAACGATGATGATATTGTTAAGAACTGTCTTGCCCATACTATGTGGTATTCGAATCATCCCATTGTCATATGCTCTGTACGGTATATTAAATCACCTCTTTTGAATGTTGTAAAACCTCGCCATTTTTCTAACTCTTGATATTGATCAATTCATTCCTCTTCTCAATGATCGTCTTTGTGCAGTTCCTTTCGATTGCGATGATTCCGGTGTAGAAGTTTTTGTAGTCCACCAGAGTCAGTCCATCTACAACGGTAAAGAATGGGACACTCAATTCAGTTGACTCTTTACGCAACATTAGTTTCATGCTTTATTCCGTCGTCGACGTCGTCTATGGAGCCCGGACTATGGCTCCCGGGGACTACATCTACTTTCACACCGGTACACTTTGTGAGTATTATGAGGCCATTACATCTTCTGTTCTGGACGAACTTTGCCGGTCGTCACTAAGGAGCATACCATCAGGAGTCGCCTTTCTTGGTATAATTTAATAGTAAGATCCATACCGGAAGCGTCTTGAGCGTAGATGGGGCAAATTACGACTTGTATAACTCGCTTATTTTTCAGAAAGACAAACTCGGTAAACTCGGTTGATACTAAACTTTACTTTTTTCTGACCTTCCCTTGATTTAATTATCAATAACGCCATTTTGTGCTTGCATCAATGTACCATAGTGTATGCCCCTTGATCACTGATATTGAGAAAAGAAATTGTGATGGCATTTTATTCATTTTCATCATAATATGCAATCTTTACGATTGACATACCCTTATTATTAGCATTTCTAGTGGATTTTTTTTTTACTTCGGAGAAGTATTTCCTTTTTATCCCATGGCCTAAAATTTGCTGAAAATTAGCCAAATGTCAAACAAGACCTGCACTATGGACATTCTTTCTTTCCTCACACTTTGAAACATTCTATAATTAGCCCCGTGTTTAAAAAGATATCTTTGGATCGTGATGCACTATAAAAGAGCTATAAATGAGTCACTTTTCTCAAATTCACTGTCAATTTCATTGACAAGGTCGCACCATGTCAGGTAACACAGCATGTTGGTGGACGTGACCATGATATTCTGATACTGGTGAACCATTGCAATCTGCCTACAAAGCTCACCATTCCACGGAGACTGCCCTTCTTCAGGTTAGAAATCACAGCCTTCAAGCCTTGGATGATAATAAGGCTGTCTTGCTCGTATTGCTTGACTTGGGCGCTGCCATTGACCATGGTATTTTTGACACTATTAGGAATCATGATGTTAACTTTCACTCTTATGCTGATGATACTCAGCTTTTATGTGGGATTGATCCAAAGATTCCAGCCGATTGCGAGCATGCTCTTCGAAAACTTAAAAGCTGTATATTTGACATAAACACCTGCATGTCTCAAAACATGCTGCAGATGATTCACGAAAAGACAGAATTATTGTCTTTGACATGCCCTGTGTTTTGAAAAAAAAATCTGCCATCAATAAAGTTAGATCTTGGTGGTACCTCTGTTCTTGCATCTGTGTGCGTAAATATTCTTGGGCTATGTTTGATTCCACCATGAGTATGTGCAAACAGATTGGAGATATCTGTAAGAGTGTAAATTACCATATTCGTAACTTATGGCGTATTCGTAGGTGTATCACTTTTGATGCTTGCAGCCATGCTGTACGATATTCGATCTGGATCTGCGCTGCCGTGTAGATTGCCCCATTATGGCGCCAATTAAATAGAGCAGCGCGTTTGGTGTTCCCGTGTGACAAGAGTTCGTCACGATTTTTGATCACTTTTCACTGGTTGCCTGTTAGGTGGTGCTTCAAAACTCAACCACTGGTTCTTGGCGGTTTCGTCCGGTTCTTTCTGGTTGGAGCAGGTTTCTTTTCTAAAAATGAAACACGCTTTAACCGCCATGAACTACCGGTTTTGAAGCCGCCCATACAAAATCTCCCTTTATGTGTATAAGTCTCTTTACGAACAGGCTCTGCAATACCTTACTGGTGGTCTAAATTTGTATAATGTAATTCTGATGGCACAAGGCGAAGACTATGGTCCTCTTCATATATTACGCGACTCATTATAACTACATCTCACATAATCATCATAAATATCTCACTAATAAAGTGAGATGGTACCACTGGAAACATATTATTTTTTTTAATTTATGAGCAAATACCGGTGTGGCAGGAGATATAGTCCTCCGGGCTCACAGTCCGGGAACAATGGTGAACAATAGGCAAACGATTCAGTTGACTCTTCACGTAACATTAGTTTCACGCTTTTCACGCTTTATTCCGTTGTCGTCTATGGAGCCCGGACTATTATACCTGCCGGACTATGATTACTTTCACACCGGTATGTGCGTTATTTAAGGTACTTGGAAATTATTTGTACAGCAGTCCTGACCATATAATATACAAATTAAATACATTGCTCAAAATACTACTACATCATATCGATTCAAATAAAACTTGGTGGGTGAAATTCAGGACAAATTAGTTTAAACAAGCGACGTAAAAATGTAACCATTCAAAAGTTTCGGTACGTAATCATCTCTCTTCTGCATCGATTTCGCCATTTATCCGGTTTTAACAGGTCAGACAAAATTTACTCTATCGGGTGCGCGTTTCTCGAACTTTCAAATTAGGTTTAACATCTTCAAAATGTCTGTTTATATTAATCTTTGGGTATCATGTCCGATATTTGAAACTCATTTACCTCTTCCGGGAAATAAGTGGTTTGATATAATATTTTTAAAATTTCTTGAAGAGTTTGGTTTCGTGTCATTAAAATCGTGTGACCATTAATGCATGACACAGTCCGATTTAAGCTGGAAGGTACAGTAGACAAGGCGAAGCTTCCGCATTTTGATCTCAATATTAACCATGGATTGTTTATTACTTGAAATACTTGAAGGTGATATGTTATCTACTAAATATTTCAAGCAAAATCCAAATTCATTTTAAATAAAAAAACTAAAACAACACAAAACAATAAGCAAATAGCCACTTTACAAACACACAAAAAACCCTTCGACCACTTGTTTCTCACATTTTGCCAAGGTCGCTTGCAAGCCTAATAGAGACCACTTTCTTAGTCTGTTAAAGAGTCTAGAACTTTGCAGTCTTATGAAAATTAACAACTGATATGGTTTATTATGTAATGTAAAGGAGAAGAAAATATTTCAGGGGGAATTTGTTTAAAGAGGTTAAAATCGAAGTTCAAAGATTCCTATTACTTGCACATTGCAAATCGTTTTTTATTCTATTTCAATGGCACATAATCATGAATAGCGCCGCTATGAGTCGAGTGGAATATATTGTCCAGGACTCATATCTTTGGCCCAATCGCACATTAGCGACCTGCCTTCAGAAAAACCCAAGCAGCAAAGAACACAAGGAGTCTCCCTGCATAAATAATGAACTATTCAGTTGAACCAGGTTCATGTCTTGTATACTTGCGTGCTTGGATGAATCTGGAACGATAAACAAGCCATTCATATAATTTGCCTTCCAAGAAAGGACCCTACACAGCATTGTCATATGCATTTTGGACCGGAAAATTCTTATAGAGATGATTCCTTTTGTACCAAAAAGACAGTAGCATGCAATGGAACAACGTAATCAAAACCCGCTTTGGGGATTTTTAAGGGAATAAAGGTGCACGGATTGCCACAAGGGTGCTTGTCAAAGGATTAGAATTATTTAAAAATGCATGCCACATATTTGTTATCTCACAAAAAAAAGAAAAGGTATAGTTTTTGACTTAAAAAGTCTCTTAATACGACTTTCGGTTTCAATGATAGAGCTAGTAATAATTAGCTAATAATGGTTCAAGTTCATACTCGAGTTAAAAATTTATAAAGTCCGATTTGCATAACATTTAGTTCAATAATTCCTCTGTTCATTGTATATAAATACCAGATCTATAAATGTAACTATCAAAGGGGTCAACAGATTTTTTGTTAAAATGTTAATATGCATTTTTCACGTCCCTAGTTATAATCAAGCATAGGTATGCATTTCAAAGTGATTCCAAACAGAGACTAGTCGTAGGGTCAGTTGTTTTCAGATTGCTTCCAAAATTACTTTATTTGGGAAAACCTATTCAAAGCCATTGTTCATCTTTATATCCTGTAAGAATAAGTACGCGATATAGAGCAAGGTCTTTAAGGTTGTGGTTTCTGTCACGGAAAAGAATGATTATAACGGTTGGTTCCATCATATTTATAGCCACAATCTCCTATACCAAATGGGTGGATTACTGGTGGATTGATGGTGTTGTTATCCAAAAGACATCTTTTTTCCTCTTTCCCCAGTCAAAGTTCTATTGTCGTTTTCTAATTAACAATGATAGCTCCTTTTGGCAGTTGTACTTGTAATGCTGGCATAAGCTTAAAATCAGAACTTAAGCGAAACGGCAAATTTTGAGTTAACTGCCAGATCACTACAACTAAGACACGTTGATTTTTTGGTAGTTTTTTGATAAACACAATATTCAGAGGGGGGCTAATTAAATTTTGTTGCGGTCACTTCAAAATCCAAGATGGCGACCAAAATGCCGCGATTTGGCTAACGAAAGTATTTGAGGGTAATGTCCTATGTGAGCCTTCAATCACTTGTTCTTGGTGTCATAGTGAAGATAATTTAATTATTCTACATGATGACACTGCTTTTGTGGGTTTCATTGTTATCTCCACACTGTTGGGGGCCAAAAGGCTTATTTGCCATTTTTCAAAAAACATGGTGCAAGACTGAAATGCATTCTCCCCAATATATCAAAAGGGTTTCTTCACAATTGGATCAAGACTTCTCAGGACTTTGCCCTCATTAATATCCATTTTGTGTGTGATGTGAAATGAAAAGCACAGGATCGTAGCAAGTTAACTTGAAAGTTATAGTGCCTAAGAATGAAGGGAAGGTCTTAATCACAAAAAACGCCATTTTTTGAACATTTCTATGAACACATGAACAAATGTCGTTAATACAATATCAAAGCTATATGACAGTTTTTGATCACCTAACTATAGTAAATGTTTAATTTTCAGTTGCTGCAATGGCCTTATTGATTCAATTTTTGCAGTCACTCTAAAATCCAATAGGGAGGCCAAAATGGCCGCTGTTTGACACAAATTACATTTTGAAGGATAATAATTGAAGAAAACCTCCAATTATCACGTGATTTATGTATTTACAGCAAATTAAATTTTCTACTGATGTTGTCACTTTTTAAAACTAATATTTTACATTGGTAGTTTTCTTTTAACAAAAAAATAGAACCGTCGACTTAGAAACGGCTGTAGCATAGTGTTCAACCGCTGCAGTAGTTGTGCATTATTCCAAATATGTATTTACAGAAAGTGTGATAATTTAAAACCTATTTGAAGTTGGTTTACATTTTGGCGAACGTATTGTTGCCCATACTTATTCAATAACACCGATGATTGAAACCAGTCATTTTGCCTTTGTTCCGCTCTAGATTGTTCTTCCCAAACTATGATGCAAAGAATACTACAACCTAAATATCTGCATTAATAGGCTCGTTCTTGCATTCCTTTGGCGAAGTGCAAATCCCTGTACATTTCATTCCGTTTTCTTGCACCCCACATTAGTTGGAATGCAACGCCATTGCAGCCGCAACGGGCATCCCCAAAACCCGGTGGCGGGGGGCACTCCCATATTGGAAGTGACAAGTATGTAAGGCTCTAGTAAGAACCCCTTTTCAGAATCGTTGTCACTCAACGAAAAAAAACTTTTGTTGAAAATTTCACCCAAAGGAACCCATTTTTAAAATATTTTATACCACTGTCACCCAAAGACCCTAAAGGAGTTTATTTTAGAAATTTCTGCACATATATCACCCAAAGAACACCATTTTTTGGAAAAATTGTTTTAAATTTTGCACAATTTTGTCCCGGCACTCAGAAAACCCCTATTTGAAGCAATTTTTCGGTCTGTCGCCCAAAGACCTTATTTGCAGTTCCTGTCAACAAAGCCCTCGGTTTGGACGTGCGAGACTTACACCCATATCAATTTCATATGTGAGTGACCCCCAACCCCGGGTTCCAAAACAAAGATGGTGCTGGAGTACCAATTAATCAATCAATTTGAATTTCACTTGGAGCTGTTACCAATCCATCCACGGCAGTGTGGAGAGGGAAGGTCTTGTGCTCGAATGATACAGTGCCTATAAAATACGCTTGGTAGTTGGCCCTCAGTTACTTTTTACGTAAGGTACTCTGGCAAAGGAAGAAGTTTGGCTGGATCAAATCTTGCCAGAACTAACATGGTGACCGAAGTTCATTGACCCTGTCAGTAGAGGAGGCAGGGGCGGGGCCAGAGGGTGGCAGGGCGGCGGCCGCCCCCTGAGAGTTTCGAAAAGTATAGAAAAAACAGGGGTTTTAAGCAATAAATTGCCTCAATAATTAGGTTTTTTAACAAAGTGAGTTCATTTCATTTTGTATTGTTCGCCCTCCCCCATGATGTTTCCCCCTCCTGTGATGTTACACTGGCGCCGCCACCCCCCCCCCCCCCACCCCCCAAACCAACAACCCACCCCCCCCCCAAAAATATTTTTTTCCCCCCCACCCAACCCCCACCCCCCCCCCCTCCCCCCCACCCCCCCCCCCCCCCCCCTGGAGGGAGGATGTTAAATCTTGGAACTGCATAAAATGCCTACGAAGGCTTCAGAGGAATGTGGCTCTCTATGCCCTGAAAGCAAACATACAGCTGTAAGTGAATGAGCTTCCTAATTATAAGCCATCCATGTTTTCCGAGTTTTGTTCCAATGGCTGGGAATTTGATGTAAAATTGTTCTAGCTGCAGTTCCTTCAGAAATAGACATTGCTTGAAATCCACACCAGTCCACAAGCATCGGTATCGGGACGCGATATTTTTCCATAGTTATGTTGCAAGTTACACCTAGTTGAATAGATACAAGTTAATATAGAAATAAATTTGCATCCGGGACGGTACTACGACAACATCCGGCTGGTGGACCCAGAAGTGCAAGCATAGTGTGCGTGCAAGATGTCTTCGATCATGCAATTTCCTCCAACTGATAGATTAACTCTTGAATTTCTTGTGCTAATTCATAGCATGTGGATCCCAATGTTGCAAATAAGGACACGTCACCGTCCATAAATCCTAGCAAACTTGAATTCTTTCCCTATTCAATAAAGGCTGACTCAGAATTTCCGCGGAGAGGCGGCCTCAATTTTCAAACAATCATGGTTTTGATATTAAATAATGCCTTGAAATAGTAAGTTCAGATTAAGATTCTATAGAAAATCACAACTTTGTTCCCAGGTTCAAATCCGGATGGTCAGTGAATTTTTACTGAGGTCAATTTATGTGGTGGTGTGGTCGAAGTATAAAAAAAATATCTATCAACTTTGTATGAATTCCGTATCTGCTTCCAACTTTGGAATGTAACATCATCTCCTAAGTCATCATTGGGGTTTTATTTATTTTCCACTTGACTATATCAATTATAGAACAAAATTAGATACAAATATCTGAGTCAGAATGTTCAGAAATTTGCTACGGACTTCTTGAAACCTTCATCTCTTCGGGTCTCTTAGACCGTTCTTAGGCTACTTATGCACTTGTTGGGTTGGTGCTAGCAATTATTGTGGAGAATCTGTCTTCGGACTGTTCTATCCTGAGCTCTCTTTTTTTTAATATATAGTGTAGGGAATGTATCACACACCCAATGCACACTGTTGCTGATCCATGCAGGAACTGTTTCATTATTATTTTCATTATTGACTTCACCAATCACACCAAATATTAATTAAATTAACATTTCACAGTCTAAATAATGGCCAACTTAAAGAGGGCTTGGTGCTTCCTCTCTGTGTTTACAACTTCTTCCAACCTCTTCAGAAGCACGGACTTTGATGTTTGCAGGAAACCAAAATTTCGTCTTTTGTAGTGAATGGGGATTCTCGAGACTTTATCGATGGTTAAACCCTATGTCCTTTGCAATGACTGCCATATTTTTAAAAAGATCTCCAGTGTATTGCATCGTAAATGCGCACCCTCTTAATTGAGCACTCTCTTGGCTTTGTCATTGAAGCAAAGTTGCATAGTTCAAGTTTTTGGCAATTTAATCGTGAAAGCTAGTCTGAGTTGCATGGTCTGCTATTCTGCTGCACCGTCAGGAGTAGCCCTGGTTTCAGCATTCTCTGCTAATTCTTCTGTTGATCCGGTCTCTGCAGAACATGCAGTCTGTGTGAAAATTGGGGTCACGCCAATGTTTCTTTCCTTTCTCATAGGATTCAACTGTCATTTTGCCACTCTTCGAGGCCGGCTTACCAAAATCAATAATTGAAAATCATAATGAAAACAATGCTCAAGGATCATCAACAGAATGCATTGTGATGACCTACATATCAATAAAAAAAACGCTGATCGAGTCCAGAAGGAATCAGTCCAAGGCCGCTTTGCCACGACAATTGGGTAGCCCCACAACGATCGAGTTGACAAGCAGCTTAAGAAAATCCCTAAGAGCAGAAAGTTCAAGGCGTCCTTGACGAATTTCTTAATTAAGATGGAAGATCACAAGTATGTTTAGGAATTATCGATAGACGTGAATCTATTTGCAACATCGGGCTCCACATTCTTATGATTAAAATCAGAACAGTATGAATTGAAACCGAGAAATCCATAGGGTTTAACGTATAGATTTGTGAGGAACCTGATCAAGACTAATCCTGCATCCGGGCCCACTTTGTCTTCACTTCAAGGAACCCAGCTTAAGGGTGAATAATTTTCTCTTCTTTCACGTATGTCCTATCCGATACCGATGTCATCATGGTATTGGGCATCAGCTTTTTGTGGACTTGGATTGATTTCAAGTAAATTCATTTCTGCCGCGTCCAACTGCCTCTTCGAGCCACGTGTACAAAATCACTTTCCCACGACTATTGGGACCAAATTTAGAATCACGTGTGATGTGGCTTATAGGAGCTCACCACTGCAGTGCATGACAGAGTTTAGGATATTGTTGGCTACTAAATAATGATACCCAGGTACATTCTTTTGAGACTTTCATTCCATCTCCACACGAGGTTCATGGCTCTTCATTTAACAGCTCCCTTTAACTTCCCCTTGTCTTGTCTTGATACTCCCATAGAAACAGCTCTAAGCTGCAGTCACGCCTTCCCCCTCTTTTTTTTGTGTGGCTGCCTGATGTTGTTTTGGGGATAAATGCCGATGCACTTCCCACCATGTGGTGCAAGTATTGCCTAAGTATGGGGGTCTGTATTATAGCCAACTTCAAAATATAGTTTTACACACTTTTTGGCAAATTGCATATTTGGAAATGAGTCAACTTATACAGTATCATGGCTACAATCAGTTGTCGAGTAAGAGTTTTCTATCTAGAGCTATGTAAATAGTAAGTTTTTAAAATAAAACAGCAGTCATTTTGAGTTCCTGGGTGCCATTTTGGATGCTATATGTACTTCTATATCAGTTATAAACTTTAAAAATTTGCACATTGTCCCTTGATGAGTACAGGTACTTGATCATATTAAGCTACGCCAACTGTTTTATTCTAGATTGTCTTAAAACTGTGTTTTTTGTGATTGTGACACATTTACTTTGGGCGCTATAAACCACTTGTTTTAGCAGAATTTTGTAATACGTCTTGTTCACAGTGTGCATATTTATAGGGACAAAGTCCCTACAACATAATAATTACTCATGATAAGAATTTTCACATTGGTGTAAAAAAATGTCTCTCTTTCTTGATCTGCTTTTTGGTAAAAAAAACCGTCAAAACTCACATTTTTGCTGCAATAATTCTTAAGCCAACCATCAAGCAGGGTATAAGCCTGTAGAAATTGATATGTTGCTTTAAAATGACACCAATCACATGCTGATTGGAGGCTTTCTTCAACCCTTTATCCTTAATCATTGTTGTGTCAAGCAGCGGCCTTTTGGCGCCCTCTTCATGATTTAGAGGTGTACCTACCGCAAAAAATGAAAATCGCAATGCCTTGCAGCAACTGAAATCAAACCTTATTATAGTTAGATGAGCAAAACTGTCATAATTTTATATGGTATTGAACATACCATTTGTTCCATTGTTTAGAGACATGTGCAAAAATGTGGGCGTTTTTTGTGATTAAGACGCCATTCATTCTTGGACAACTATCACTTTTAGTTACACTGGCTATGATCCTGTTCTTTTCACACACAATGCCATATTGATATGAGGGCAAATTCCTGAGATTCTTGATTAATTATGACGAATAATTTTGATATATGGGGGATAACGTATTTTTCAGTCCTCAAAAACATCATTTTTTTGAAAAAAATGGCAAAACTAAATGCCTTTTTGGCCCCAAAATGGCGGTAGATAACAATACAACCCACAAAGGAGGTATCATCATGTAGATTATTAAATTATCTTCAATATTACACCAAGAACACGGTGATTGAAGGCTCACGATAGGACATTAACCCTCAAAATACTTCTCGTTCGCATAGCCAAAACGGCTGCCATTTTGGCCGCCATCGTGGATTTCGAGGTGACCGCAACAAAATTTAAATTAGCACACCTCTGAATTATTGGTGTATTATCATAAAACTACAAAAAAACCAAGGTGTGCTTAGTTTGTAGTGATCTGGCAAGTAACTTGGCTTATTTTTGATTTTGGCCCATCCACTTACTGGTTTACTGAAGAAATCTTAACATATGATTATGATATGCCATACGATAATCCAATAAAATTTCTGCTGCCATTACCTACCTGCGCTGGCCAATTTTCGATACAAAATAGAGGATGAGTTATTGTTGTTTACTCAATTAAATTTGGTGTTCTGTTCAAAAATGAAATCAAATTAAATAATGTCCCTGGTAATCCAAGAAAGCCTCTCCAGAATCTCTAGGGGTATGGGGCTGGCGATAAATATGTCTAAAATCGATCTCCTCTTCGTGCCGATTTTTTTTTAGTAGTGTGAATCAATCAAAATAGCCCAGGAATGGTGGAAGTTTTGACATTGTCTGTGAATAGATTAATGAATGTGAAATAATTGTGACTGCTCCGCCCTTTAAAACCTAAATTCAGAGTAAGGGGCCATCTGCGCTTAAATAGGCAGATCTCGCTGTCTTATGGCTCATTGTGACCAACACTGATCGACCTACATTTTGTCACTGCTATGCACAACTTTCATTGAACACAAAACATTTCCAGCGAGTTCAAACTCGTGTCTATTTCACCCTTTTTTCTACTAAAAAAAGCAAGAAAGTTTTTTTTTAAGATTTTTTAGTTTTTTAATTTTTAGATTTATAGAGTATGTTTATTACATAAGAGTACCATGAAAGCATATGCTTGTTGTGCATAGTGACATTAATTTGCTTTCTTCTTAAAGACACTATCAGTGATTTGTATAAATATTTGGAAATTGCAGGAATAGCTCCAAGTGAAATGTAAGTCTGTAGAATTCTCATTAAGTTACCTTTTCCAGCTGTAGAATTGACAGAAAAGGAAGAGAAAAACGGCAGTGTTCAAAGATACGATTTCTCCATTCAAATTACGTGTGTAGTAAGTGTCCGTTGGACAGTAATGACTCACATCTCCGATTCTGTCCTTATTAGGTGTGGCTCTGTCTTATCATTCAGGGGTATGTTGGATACCTGTACATTGTTTAACCTACATGCAAAAATCTGATTTCTGATGATTTTTTTTTCGATTTGCTGATTTAGCAAATCCATGATAGTGTCTTTAATGATTACGATTAAGGGACCTTCAAAACGTTCAGATTTGTGCCTCTACTGAAATTGGTAATTGATCAATTCGACTTTGATTGATTAATGCGACTTGATTTGTATAGTTTGGTCCAATACCTACTGTATCAACGAATACGAATTTCTGAACATAATTACATTATTACCTTCGAACTTACTCATCATAATATGTGTATTCCATTACAGAATAAAGCACATGATACGGAGTAGGTGCGAATGAAATGGAATTGTATGTAATTATGCCCAAAAATTTCGCTTCTCATTATCAAAATAGTTTTGTTTAAATTCCCAAACTTTTATAAAAATCACAAAATATATAAAAACATGCGATTGTAGCATTGAAAGGTCCGTGCTCATGTAGGAATCGGCTTTTTATTCAGTGCTACTCATGTAAAATTCGTTGTACAGCAATTCCTCGGGAGTTATAATGCTTATAAATGATAATAAATCACTGGAATAGCTGGACAAGAATGTGGCTAAAAGTAAAGCTTTCGGACCTGATATTACACAGGAACAGGTGCCCATTCTCTATCGAAGCGATTAGGGCCAGACTCCACCATAAATTGTTGTGTGTATGGGGAATCGCTACACCTCCTCTACAGCGAGTCTGTTACCTTCCCATGAGTAATGTTGGTACCCATTTATACACCGGGTGGTAAAGATGAGTAATTGAAATAAAGCGAAACACATTGGCACACAGCGGGGCTCAAACCCACAACCTTTGGCGGTGGGTCGGGTGCTTATCCACTGGGACCACATGTGTCCTCACGTGTGTGTGAGTTGCTGTTCTGCTTTAATAGTATATTTTTCTTTGCAGTTTTACATAATGATAAGCGCCAACCAAAATTATTCTTAAAGAAATGGAAAGATTGTAGATGGGCTTTAAATAGGTATTTTTGAATATTTTTCTCATGATAGGACATCCGCTTAAAATATAAAACAAACCACAAAATCTCAACCAAAGCAGCTATTGAAGTTCGCCCCTTTGGACTTAAAACTCTTCAAAATAGATGATCCAAGGATTCACTGGAAACGAGTGTTTAAAGCAGACAGATTTTCTTTTTTCCAACAAAACGACACAACACAGATTGTAATTGTGGCCCGTGGTAATGATGATAACCAGTTCGGGATGTCTGGATGCTCCGTATATATGTTGTTTTGTGTTCTTTGTTTATGTTATCGCCCGTATTTTGCTTAAGTCTTTATTAGATATGTCCCCTCCCGAAACTAATTCCCATTCTAATATTGAATATGAAAATTCCCGATAAGCTGGCTTATCAAATATTATCTTCAGCTTCACCCTGATTATGCGCAAGCAAAATTTTTAGTGTCATTATCAATACTATTTCCTTTCAAAGCGCCATTAATTGCATTTTACAATCGCTACATGACACTCAAAACTTGATAACAATATGGAATTTTATATATACTTCAAAGGGAATTTCTTCTTTCATCGGAAAAAGGTTAATCAATTTCGAAGGTTCAATAAAACGCACACCCGTGAGAGTAAATCTGTCTAGATCATGATTAGAAACGCGAATAAAAGGCGGTGAATCGATTAAGAAGAGAGACGGGATTACGTGCCCAAATTTTACATGGTATACATTCAAGTCGCTGTTAAACCTAATTTGCCAGAATTACTTCATTAAATTCTGGTCAATTTGATCATCCAATTTCATCTGCATGTACAGAGGCAATGCCTTCATTTACCGCACCATGTCACAATGCAGGCTTTTTCTAATTGTTCATTCTTCCTTAACAAGCTAAAGAACATTTCCAAAACACTAGACAATTCACGCTGTACATTTTAAAATATAGTGCAAGTTAAATTTAATTCACATCAGTAGAGTTTTTTTTTTATTTTAATTTGCGCCCTAACATAATTTTAACAAAATTCTTTGTTTTTTTAATTGGTAATTTTTAAAAGGTGGGAAAAAAATAAGTGGTTGGTGATTTTGACTTTCTTCCTAAAATGCATTTTTTTGTCTGTTCACTATTAACCTTAGATTTTTAAAGACTTCCTGTGCTCCCGCGGACTATAATCTTGCTTTCACACCGGTATTTGCTCATAGCATCATTAGAAACCTATTTGATCCAAAAATATTCTGCAGGAGTGTTAAAATACAATGTTGAGTGGTACAAAATTTCACTTGGGAACACCTGAGTTTGTTACATGAACTTGCAGACGAAGTGGAATTCATAAGCTGAGAGAGTCAGTATGTTTCCCATGCTTAGAGATCTTTCCTAAAGCAACTCTACTCGGTCTAACTTCGTTGCCGTATCCAGTCGTTGGTAATTGCTTGTGGTCAGCTGTGGTGGGTCAGGATTTATTCACTGAGTAAGCTGATCCGGGCCTCGTGTATCCTTGTTACGGACCTCCTAACATGGCCCCTTTGAGGCTGGGGGAAGATTGGGAAGCTTGAACCAATAATTTCTGATAAACCAAAAAGTAAATTCTGTTGCTATAAATTTCAGATCATTTTGTTTGTGTTTAAAGGGTATTTCTGACCTCAGTATTGATGGAGTACGTAACACTTAAGGCACTATGGAACCTTGTTTGTTGTGTGAGCTGTTCACACGTGATCTTCAGGACTGCTCCGAAGAAGAGATTTACTAAAGAAATTTCCCACCCCTTTTAAAGGTACAAGCTTACCGGTTTCAAATCTTCGCTTGTAAGTGCATCCTCGTTGAACTACAACGCCTTTGGACTTCACCCCGACAGAAGTACACTTCTGTGAGATCCGTAATATTAAAGACATTGTTGTGTTGTATTGATTGTTAACCATTGTAATGACACTTTTGAATTCCAACGTCTTGAACAATCTTTCTATATCAACAAAAAAGTCTATATGTTGAATTATTGTTCCGTATTAATTCAGATCATTTTGTTTGTGCTTCAAGGGTATTTCTGATCTTGTTGTCCACGAGACGTAACACTTAAAGCCTTTGTGTGGAGAATTGACAAACAACATTTTGTTCTAAAGTGCTTGTTTCCGATTTTTGTCCATCGTGTTCTCTACTTGATATTACATCCCCGCACCCTTGTACAGACTGACATTCAATACCGTGGGAAACATACTGCGGTTTGGTGTCTAGACGCGATAATGCCTAGTGCAACGCCCTATTCACACTGGCTAAAATTGATGGTTACCCACTAAACGTAGTTTTTTTTATTTTATCTTGAGAAAAGAAATGGATTTGAAAGCTGAAGTTTCATGACAACAATGAGAAAAATAGGCCTTTCATCTGATAACAAAATTGATACTACTTCCGGTTTAAACAGGGGGCCCAAAGACAATCGGAACAAGCACCTTTACACAAAGATTACGCCTCAACAAAGTCACCAATTTCAATTTAAAGTCTAAAAAGGGCTAAAAAATGAAACAAAAAGCTTGATGCCAATCATTTAAGGGTTTGACGTGTGATCTGTTTGCGCGCAAGCTGCTTTACACCTTCAGCATTCTGTTTAGAGCCCCTTCATCGACAAATGGAAGAATTTGCGTTTTGAGCTGCGAAGGTATCATCCGCAGATAACCGCGTTACTCTGCGTTTGTTTTGCCGTTTTATTAAAATCGCCTACGCTGCGTTCTTCTTTGCTGTGTGCCGAATGTGTGCGGACTTTTCTTGAGCCCAATGAGCGCCCAATTAGAAAATGTCCAATTCAGTGGTTTTTAGACATTTGTGATGAAAAATTAGTCGGTTGACCCCCATTTTTCATTTCAAAATTTTTGAAGGTTTTTCTTTTTTTAAAAAGTTTTTTGAAATTAAAAAATTATATCGAGTAATTTTATTTGTAGTCTATTGCAAGCTCAATTTTTTTACCTTTTCCCATAGACTTGTTTGGGTTTAAAAAGCTACTATAGTAGGATTTTTTATTCCTGTCCGGTGCATTTAAAAGTTTTTGGGGCGTGTCGACCGATTCCATTCGTTCGGAGAGGCTGTATACTTTAGCCCCAATCAGTAAAATAGAAATTCTATGTCACGATACCGGATAGATTAAGGCCATGATTAAAAATTTCCCTTTTCTCACGAAGAAAATATTACAAAGCAATAACTGAATTAATTCCAAACATCAAACTTCAAAAAAACTCTGACAGCACTCAACATAAGAAAATGATACAGTATGTACTTTCTACCACCAACGTTTCTTTTACGTCCTAAGAATACTAGAAAATATGACACGTTTACATTTATTCATCTTGTTTCAGAAATAATATTTGGACAGCTTGGTTCAATCATTTAAGTAGTTTTAGAGTTTTGTTCACTCATAACAAACTACAATATTTACGTGGCCTATCCTCCCGATGTTCAATGACACTTTAATCCGTTCTTTGATTGACGTCAAACAAAGATCGATGCGTGTCTCACACTTTACGACATCTTTCATTGAATCTATTATGAAGCCTTAACCTATTCATACAAAAATGTCATGTACAATGGGTTAAAGTAATCACATTCTGTTGAACAAAGTTGAACGTACTTTAGGTGTTAGTTTTTTTTATCTCAACACATCCCCCTCCAAATGCTTCTTACCATGGACAATTGCTTTTTACGAATAAAAAAATCAGCTATAAATACCTTTTATCTTGGCTATAGCTTCAAACGAAGTCCGGTGACACCGCTTTTTTTATATAATTTGATTCTTGTCAGCAACCTTTGAAAATACCATTTTTTATGTGAATTCTAAAAATCTATCGATAATTCGCTAGTTTACACGTCAACCCTTAAACTCAAATTCAAGATCGGGATTACCGAATTCAAACATAAAATCGTTTGTTTATAGGCCAAACACTTTCACATGTTTTAGTTCAGTTACAAAACAAATGCAACCGTCGCAAAATCTCAGCTCGAGAAAGATAGAGGGCGTGTGACACTGTGACAAAGAAATGCTGGTAATTATTGATTTACGGATATAGCATTCCCTGTATGTGAACACTTGTAATATTGATTTATTTCAAGATCCTGAAAAATGAAGACGACGACTTGAACGTGGTTTCTATAAGCTTCAAATCAACCAATTTTAAATTTAATCAAAACACACTTAAAGGTACTCTTTGCTAATCAGCCATTGCATATTTTTGCTTTAATTCGTAACTATGTTAAAAATGCCATTCCGTGGTTTGCCATATTGACGATAATAAAGGTTATTAAGTTGTATCAACTTAGAGTAATTGCCCTTATTCGTAATTGGCCTTTTTCCCTGACGTTAATTGGGCAAAATCGATGTGAGCCCCATTGCTGTTGTTTTGTCTACGAAAATGGGCTTTCTTTTGTGATTACAATAAATATAGTTTCCAGTTTGATCGGAGAGGAGGCTGCCGATCGAGAAATGGCCCTTTCAGTTATTGGCCTGTAAATCCAGTGTTATAATGATTGTGACATCGATCGAATGTTTGGATTGGATTCAGTAGAAACTTCCTTTCTGGTTGAAATACCACACAGACGGGTGTTTTGACAACCACGACGACAACAAACAACAACAAGAAAGTCTTTTGATTTTTTCTCTACAATTACCATATTGAACCTATAAATTTAACGTCAAAATGCTAAGCCACTTTATGGCACTTTCATGCGAATGAAACTATACAAATATTTTAAGAGTAAAATAAGTGTCCATGTTCCAAATTTATGGCTGGCGAGGGAATGTGCGCGTGTGGATAAATGCCAAACTGAAATTTTATAGGAGGATCCTTTTTATGAGCACTGGTACGGATAAACTCTGACGTTAGTACCCTCGGGGAATAACGGTCTCCAAATCAGTAAAGAAGAACTCTGACCTGCTCTAAGGAGGAAAAGAAAATCACCGTGGATTCAACTTCTTTTCTTTAATTGAAACTGTGGATTGTGATTTATCCGGGTGTTTAGGATCGTTTACACACAGATGGATAATCGAACTAGTGATTAACTAGTCCCTGCTGGGATGATTTCTATTCGAGCACTATAAAACGCGTCATTGTGTGAAGCGTCATCATAACTTATTTTAAATTGATTGTACCAATGAATCGCCGTCTCCCCCAACAAATCAAGGATAACAAAGCAAATCAGGGCAAAGGGGGAAAAATGAGTAAGAGCACACTAATTAAGACGGGTGACTCATGACAATAGCCCCACAACTCCAAAAGATTGCATAATATAATTGGTTTATTATACTAGCAGACGCTATCAGAGCCATGAAAACAAGTAAGGCAGCATGTCTTGATTATGCAATACTGGAGCACTACAGGCAGGAGAACATATGATATATACTATCCCAATTTTGCATTGAGGTATATACAACATCATCACTACCATAACAGTGGACCACAAAGTCCCATCGTGCCCCTGCCCAGAAAGGGGAATCTATCCTCTAAAGAACTACCGGGGAGGGCTCTGAATGTCATAGCTGATAAGTTTAACCCAAAATTCTGTTAAACGAATTCGCCCACTTGTTGAGCAACTAGCGGTTCCGCCAGGCCGTGGTGTGCGCAGCAGCCACACTCCCTCGACGACCCCAACTTCCTCTTACTGTCAATTTCTTCGACTTTAATAAAGCCTTTGATCCATCAATAGAACCGTCAGGTTCTCCATATTACGGCACTATGGCATTCCGAAGCATGGTCAATGCCACCAAAGCCCTGTACAGTAATTCACGAATTCAGTGATGGTGACTAAACGTTTTCAGAGTTTTTTATGTAACCACAGTAACTCTTGTAGGTAGATGTACTGCTCCTTGTGAGTTCATCCCGCTGGGAAGACCTGGAATTGTAACACACTCCACGTCGATCTGATGACATTGCCCTTCTAGAATCTACCCCCTCACGGTCCCAAATCAGCATGAGAGATTCAAGCAGCAACAAGACATTGGTCTCATAATCAGGTACCCAAGACAAGTACATGGATATCAAAAAATTGAGCCTAATCCTACACTCCAAGTCTTTGACAGTCCAATCAGTCATGTGACGATTTCGATATATTGAGTGTATGGTTGCATTTAGTGCAAGTGATTCTAAAGGCGCAAAAGCACTGGCTTGGATTGCTTTCTGGAAGTTGGAAGCAGTTATGGAGGAACCCCTCCATATCTATAATAACAAAAAAAAAGTGAAGGTTAATTACAAGGTATGTGTCAACAGTTCTCACAGTTTCTACTATATGAGGATACGAGTCTTGGATACGAGTTTGGGTATGGAAAGGCAAATTAAATGCATTCGCCACCTCTTACTACCGCATCATGCTGAACATCAAACACTGACACGTCCTATGACCGCACCAAAGTCTTTATGAGTGTGTAAATAACTCGGCAGTAATGGTCTTGGGCCCATATACTCCATGCCAAATGATGAACCAGCTAAATTTTACGCTCTTTATGACTATGGTATACCACCTATGGGTAAAGCGACCAGGTCATCAAGTGCGTTATTTAATATCAACGTTGCGTACCTTTACCCTTTGGGGATCGTGAAAATAATTGCAACCAGACCACATCACAAGCTTAGTCCTAGGACCCACAGCATTTGGAACTTGTAGTCGCCTGCTCCGCAGCCGAACGTGATGCTGAAGGTACTATTTTGAACATTTAGAATAACTACTAAAATCTTTTTTAACAATCTACACCAGAAAGCAGTGGTATGGGGGGAAAGGCTTATACAGGGATCAAATATGAAAAGGTCAGAATGTTTAAATAAAAGTACATGTTCCAATAGAGCTGTCCACTGTAGATCGAATGATACTAAGAGTAAATGTCATTGATTGTGTTTGCTTCTTTTTAATGTATAGGTTTTGAACTTCCAAAAACTTATTGCAAATCATTTTAATTTTTTGTTTTTTTCAAATTTTATATAAAAAATTAGAACATACTATGCGCTATGCTCCTTTTCTTGTGTGTTTAGGTTATTTTGCCTGGGCTGTTTTTCTTGAATACCGTAACAATGTATTCACAATTCAAATTATTTTCACACTCTTATTTATCAAAATATTTAATTGACCTGGTGTTTAAGGGAATAGTCCCCTGGAGCCCTATCTGGTCTCCATAGAGGACAGCGGAAATGAGTGGAAACTAATTTTTACGTGAAGAGTCATCTGAATCGAGTGCCCGATTCTTAACCGTTGTAGGTGGACTGTGAGTACGGCGGACTATAAAACCTTCTGCACTGCTTTGCTATTATCTGAGCACCGATAGTTGATCAAATGTATCAACCACAAACCCCGTACTGGGTGATGACTTAAAAGAAAATATTAGTGTAAAATTCATACGGTGTCGCACAAAAGAAACGCTATTTTCACAAGAGAAAAAGTAAACCATAACCGATAAATTCTTTCCAAAAAGGACACATTTGTGACTGAATTTGGCCGATTGAAAGTTTGTACCACTTTTTTATTTATCCACGGAGTGTTACTTTTCTAGTTTCTAATGATATAGTGTGGGCAACTTTTTGGGGCTAAGCTTGGTTGATTTTGCCTTTTGGGGTACATCAGAACATACTACATAATAAAACTGGAGAGGTAAGCATACCTGTTCAACTGCTTAAATATCAGATGGTCGCTGAGTCGAGGTAAACGCACTGTTCAGCTGATTTCAATAAATGGTGTGCTGGGTTAAAAAACGTATTTAGACATTTATTCTTAATTTTTATCACGTACAGTGTCACAAATGTGAATCTCTCTCTATACTTGTTAGTACGCATATGCAATTTGCATTTAGTAACGGTCACTATGTTTTTTCGCCGATAAATTTGGTTTTTTCAATTCGATTGTCTAGTTTTTTTTGATAAACCTGGTTTTTTTTTAAAAAAAAAAAAAAATCGAACACCAGTTTTTTTCGAATTCGATTGTCATAGTTTTCGAAAAACCATCGTTATCGACCGAGAAACCTTGTTTTTTTTCAATCAAAACAGTTTCGAATTTGAAATTGTCGAGTTTTTGATAAACCAAGTTTATCGAGCGCGACCCTGTTTTTTCGCCGATAACTTGGTTTTTCATAGATTGTCAAGTTTTTGATAAACCTGGTTTTTCAATCGAAAACCCCAGTTTGCGAATCGATTGTCATAGTTTTTGAAAAACCCGTTTCTCTCAAAACCAGGTTTATCAAAAAAACTCTGAAAATCGAATTCCATTAATCCGTTGAGTTCTTTTATATTACGCCACAACCGCACTCCATTGACCCGCGAAAGTTAACCGCGAAAATTTATACCCTTGAAAATTAAACATCCGCGAAAATTAAGACCCGCAAATATTTACACCTGTGACAATTTTTGGATCCGCAAAAATCAACCGCGAAAATATTGATCCACAAAAATGAGCACGCGCAAAATTAAAACACATATTGAGCCCTATAATTCACCACTTTGTGCTTGTACCGCAGTGGGGAAACTGATTTTGAAGGATTATAAGCCCCCAAACTGTAAAATATGAAATTAGCTGGCCTACTTTGCATATTTTGTTATTTTGCGAATCAAATTGGAGGGGTGAGCATCCCAGACGCCATGACCACCACCATACCAGGTTCATCGCTATACGCCTTACGACTTCTTAGAAACGAGCCCGGACGGACACACAGACGGACGGACGGACAGACAACCAAAAACAAAATACCTCTGGCCACTATGGGCGGGGCAGAACAATTAATTATTTTGGCCATATAGAGCTCCTGTTGTGTGCTAAATAGCAGGCGGTGGCGGTCAAGCTCAATTCATTATAGCAATTCATCAAAAATGTCAAAAGAAATTACAGCAATACGGAGTGCAAACCCAAATCTTTGTGCTTTGATGTGGGCGGTCCATGGGTGTTCCCATGAACTACGGCGGTCCGGTAACGTAACGTACTTCCTTTTCTAAAATTGAAAAAAAAGTTGGCGCAGCGTTTGAAACTTCTCAAGACTGGATATACCGAAAGACATTGTGGAAAAATGGATTCGCCCTGAGAGATTGCGTGTTAACTTTTCCGTGTCTGCGAGTACCGAGTACCCGACAAAACGTCAAATTTTCTCTCCGTTAGGTTCTATAGGTTCAGACCCACTTACTATACAGATTTAAAACAAAACTAGTAACGGACCCTCTGAGCCCAAAAATCTCATAGAACCCCTCCGTTTTCCGAGAGTTTGAGATTTAGTTTCATTTACCCACATTCTCTAGACGGACTGATAACGTTTAATCTCTCGCACAGTACCAATTTAGATAATATCTTTTCCAGTCTGTGACACAGACTACACCTTTCCGGATGGACAAAAACCGCCGTACCCATAAACGACCTCGTCCTCGTTCGGTTATAATACCAAAAAATCAGAAATACCAATCAACTCCAACGGTTTTTGGAAGAAGAAAATTATTCCTTTACAACATATAAACAAATCAAATTTTTCGTAAACCAATGGCGACGTCTTAAACTTGGGCTTTCTTGGCCGCCCTTCCCTGATAAAAACCCAATGGTGGGTGTGGTGGGGGGTGTCACTATGGTTAGGAAATTCGGTTTTTCTAGGAGAATCGATTGTCATAGTCTGTGATAACCGTTTTTTTCATTCGAAAAACCAGTTTTTCAAATTCGATTGCATAGTTTTTCGAAAAACCAGGTTATCGATCGAGAAACCTGTTTTTCGACGATAAACTTGGTTTTTTCAAATCGAGTGTCATAATTTTTTTGATAACCTGGTTTTTCATTGAAAAAACCAGGTTTTTCGAATACGATGTCAGAGTTTTTTCGAAAAACCAGGTTTATCGACCGAGACTGGTTTTTTAACGATAAACTTGGTTTTTCACTGATAACCTGGTTTTTTCAATCGAAACCATGTTTTTTTCGAATTCAATTGTAACAGTTTTTTTGAAAAACCAGGTTTTTTTCGACCGCAGTAAACTTGAGTTATTTCTCGATTGAAAAACCTGGCTTTTTTCGATCGAAAACCCAGGTTTATCGACGCAAAACCAGATTTATCTGTTTTAATTGTGCAATATACTTGCCATAGACGGCTTTTTGCACGCAGATTTTCTTGTACAGGTGGGTTTAGGCCGCAAATATATAAAAATATTATGGTTATGAACTGATATTCTGGCTAAAAAATAGACCATGAATTGTACGTTTGCCTCCCTACATCTGTTAACTTGAATCCTGAAGACTGATATGGGCCAACATGAATGGTTACGTTTCTTGGAACAACACACAATTCAGTAGGGCAATCGGTTAAAAATCATTTCATGAGGGATGGCACAAATTATCACCTTCTGTCTGGAAAAATGTCGTGCTACACTCCTTATTTGATCAAGATACCTGTTATGACATTGAAAATGACAAGTTTTTTGTTGCAATTAGGCAGATGATTCTGATAGCGAAAGGAATCGACGCAAGCGTAGATTAATGAGGGGTAAAGAAGGTAGTTTTGAAGGGAAATTAAGTAAATAATAACTTCAATTAAAGAATGGGCAATTACAGAGGGCCAGTAGACCTATAAGTTTATGGTGCTGGGGGATGGGAACCGATCCCATACCAATTTTGTTCTTCACCACTTCAACCTCCCCGACTGAAATTTCCAACGGGTAGACCAAACTTGGGGAATGGCACATGGCTACCCTCCTGTTTGCCCATGCCACTGCCATGGGCGTGGTTCTTCTTAAATTTATTTTACCCATTTGTTACACAATTCCTGTTGGCGACTTACAATTCTTGATTACCAGGCCTAAACTTGAAACAAAACTAGTTTGCTTGAGGGGAATGCCATTTTAAATATTTGTGATATTGGATTTATGCTACTCGTAAATCTGGAGTTCAATCTTATGCTTCTGACAAACAACCGGTCTCGTTTTGTTTCTTTCTTTTCCCCTTTTGATTTTTTCTTTCTTTCTTTTTCTCTTCTCTTTCTTTCTCTATCCCTCTCCTCTCTGTCTTCCTTTTTTTTTCCTCTCTTTTTGAGAATCCCCCCGAGACCCCCCCCCCCCCATGGCGACGGTCCTGGGGGGAAAGTTATTAAACATGTTAAAAAAAAAAAAAATTGGGGAACAAAATGGCAGAGCAAATGTTGAATATCAACCGTTTTTACAATAAAATTATAAAACAATAACAAATACACAACTTGGCAAATATCTGCATAACTTTTATAGCGTCTGCGTGCAAGATATAGGTCCACGGTAACTTAAAACTTCGATGAATAAACCTAAATGTTATGTTTTATTCATCTCAGTAAACATATCAGTTTGGCTTCTTGAGATGATTTATTGATTCTGTTGATACCACATGCCCTCCTCTCCCAACCAGTGAAGTGCTGTCCAAAAAAATTTTTGGAAGTCTCAACGACGCTTGGATTTACTATATTGTGGGACTGAATATTGTTTTTTTCAGTGAACCGGCCGTATTTCAAGACAATGGCCTAGAATACTAACCTGCTTATCACAACGTACCCTGGTATCGACACATTACCTAGTATTTCATTTTGGATTCCTTCCGCGATGCAACGTATCTAACATCATTCGTTTCAAATATTTTTCTTGGTTGAGTGATTGTTGTATACAGTTATTCTTCAATGCAGCGCGCTTTTTTGCGATATTTAACACAGATTCATCTATTCGTTCCGAACAACCATCAGGAATTATTGTTTTTTTTTGATTTTTTATAATACTTCTACAAATTGTAGATTCGCGCAAGAATGAAATTGAAAAAAAAAACTATGATGTGCTATTTTCCGGTGTGTTTTACTTGTCGCTATTCGAAGGATGCATAATAAATTTAATTAAAGGAGGCACTTCCACAATTGGATAAATCGTTGTACCGATAGAAAAACTTCGTTACAAAACCACCCGATATAGGGAGGCCGCCCTATTATCCGGACACTGCCAGTTTTCGTTCGGGGGGGACAGATTTATGTTTTGAGCCATGTGGTTTCATTTCTTAAGTCAACACTACATTTTAATCAATCAAATTAAAGACCGAATACATACTGCTTTTAAATGGCTAGCTTGTGCCGTCCTATTGTGTTGTTGTCTTCGAAACAAGCGAGGATAAGCTGGCGAGTCGGGGCCAATTTTAATAAAAAACATTTTACTTATGAGTGTGCGTAATACGGCGTGATCACTTGTCGGAGGTCGTTGCATTTTGCACAATTCCAAAAATCTAAATTTTTACACTAATGTGTCATGTCCTATGTATTTTTGCTGCAGTGGTCCACTTGTCTGTTTTCTACCGCAGCGGCCGACCTGCATGAACTGTCCGAAAACTGGAACGGAATTTTTTTGCGCAGGTCCAGTTTTCGGACGCCCCCTATAAAATACGGGGGGGGGGGCAATGCCAACCTGTAAAGTTGTGTCAGATTTTTTTTAGGCGCGGTATGCCTGAATAATAATTAAAGCCATGAATTTAAACTGAACCGTTGTTAATTATTTTTATTTCTATTTTTTTTTATTTACTTTTTATTTTTTTAAATATTTTATTTATGCATTTTGTAAAAAGCCCACCATGATGTTTTTGTGATAAATACAACTGATCATTGTTTATTTGTTGTTTATTTATTTTTTGTTTATTTGTTGTTTTTTTAATTGTACATTTTTTTAATTTATTTATATAAAACATATATATCTCTACTTTTTCTTTGTAAAAACGCCCACCGTGATTTTTTCTGTTGTAAATTACAATCTTCAGTTTAATTGTATGTTTATTGATTGTTTATAAAGTGTAATTGTTTATTGTTAGGGTTGAGATTTTGTAAAGTAGTAGCTATTAGTAAGGTCTCAGACTGGGTAGTATAAGACATTTCAATTGTTTTTAAATCGTGAAGTATTCAAACTACCAAAAAATACCCACCCACCAGCCAAAAACCGACAACCACCCCCCCCCCCCATGGCATCCCTCATATCCATTTCGTCATACTGACATCGATTCCCCGTAATACCGTCGACCCTATTTGAAGATTAAATAGAAGCAAGATTGAGAAAAAAAAATTTTAATAAAAAATGGAAAGAAAAGAAAAGCACCTAAAAAGTTGTGTTTATAGCAATTGGGAACAATTTTTCTTGGCCTTCACTTGTAAATACTGTGTGTTTAAAAAGCTAAACATGCATACATGTCAAATATTGCTAAACATCAATGTTTAAAATTGCTAAACAACTAGCCATTAACACACAAAACGGTTAAGGCATTATCGACATGTTGCCAAGTGAAGGAAGGAAATGTGGTTTTAGAAAATGTTTAATTCTCTAAACACAGTTTTTTTTGCAGTGAGAGACAGAAAAAAAAAGAAAAAGAGCCTACACAAACGCCCTCTTCCACTCATACTGCCGGCACTGATTTGGAAGAGGTTTGAAATTTTAATAGGCCTAGGAATGTTCTGTTCACATATATTTTGAAAGTTAAGAATGTGGAAGGCAGTGATGACGCTTTGGTTATAAAATATTTTTGTAGCCAAATAAAAATAATTTCTTTCTGTTCTACTATACCAAGAACCTCTTGAAGGGTGGTTTGGTTTAAGGGTTCCGAAAAGTTTAAGGTTCTACAAAGCACCATTTTCTTGGCTACAGAACCCTTGTTAAATATCACGGGGTCTTTATATAACCCTAATGGATGTAATAAGCACCTTTCTGAGGACGGGCGTAGGTTCTTGGTATAACAGGAAAGAAAAAATTGGGGGCCATGAAATAATTTTTGGACTCAAAAGGTTTTCACCGACTTTCATGTAAGGCTTAACCTTTCAAAATGGTGAACACATACAAAAGAACTTTCCTACCTATGTTAAATTTGGAAGGTTCTACATAGAACTTTTAAGGTAGAACCTTAGCACTGCTTAGGGTGAAAAATACAGAACAAAAGAATTGTTCTAATGTTGACCATTATTTCTAAGAGTTTACGTAACCGTATGTGCGGCCTATCCCCCCGCGTCATGTCGCGTCTCTCCAGCAGTTTCCCAAGACCGCCCCCTAATTCAGTTCTTGAAAGTCCCCCTTTTTGTTGCCTCATAAGCTGAATTTTAGTACCTACCCAATTTCTCATGCAGCTCTCAATCCTCATAATTGTCAAATTTCAGTTCCCAAGCCCTACTTTTCGGGAGA
>JAMKCH010057881.1:0-17989 GCA_023653785.1 Ophioderma brevispina
TCGAAATTTCACTTCGTAAGCATTTGTTCAAGATATGGCTTCTCAAAGAATACCGAACGATACGCAAACCACTCACTTTTGACCGATTTGTGAGTTTAGCGCGTGGTTTCCCTATTTTTGACCCGACTTAAAGCCTATCAAAGTTCCGACGGCACCCTTAAGTGGCCTTAAAGAATCATATTATGTAGTTTACCTTTGCGATGGTGTGGAACAAAATTTAAATTGAATTTAAAAACCGTATGACATTTTAATAGGTTCACAGATTAATTAACATGGATTTTCGCCATGTTATGCATGTTGCAGCAAAAACAACATACAAAAAGACAGTTTTCAACATTTTTGCTCGATTTTAGCACTTTTCAGGTGCATGCGGACCCTTTTAAGTGACTAAAAATTCTCTAAAAATCTGCTCAGGAATGACAAAACAAAAAAACAATTAAAAAGTATAAAACGATTCATAAACGTGTCCAAATTTGATTAATCTATTACACCCCATTGTTGAGATTTGTCTGTTAAACAGAAAGTCGGGCGTTTTCCGAATATATCTGCATATAGAACACTTTGCGCGGTAGCACACTGCGATTCTCCCCCCCCCCACTCATTAAAGTGTAGTAAAATCTAGGATTTTAAAGGAAAATGGAAGTGTTATATAATATATTTCTTGAAATATCGTATAGGACCGGCTTAATATTAATTACAAAGATCGCGAGGTAAAATAGAGAAAAATCGATTTAAAAAAGCCATGTAATGTAGGCCTACTAGACGGATTTGGGAGAATATCCGTTGCTACTGGACCACAGTATGCTGCGGCGTGTGTGAGCCCTATTTAGGTAAATAGTTGCTTTGTTTGCCCAGAGAGAGCAAATACGAAGAGAAACCTCTAATTTTGGGTCTGATAAAACATTATAGTGTTTTAGAAATTAGGAAAGCATTAGATAAATAATTCAATAAGCTTTGATATTGCTGTACCAACCCAAAAAGGCTGTATAACGAGACTAGCACCATGCCTGCGCGCTTAAAGGGTACACACCACCATTGCCCGCGCCATAGACTTGTATGGAAAATGATGGTAGAATAATGCTATAAATCGAGTTACCTCTCGTTTTGGAAAAAAAAATACGGATTATATGAATACAACCAGTAAGGATTTCTCTACAACATATCAAAAATGAGGTAACATTTCCGTTTAGATTTTTAGATAATTTAATGCTATGGACAGATGCCGTATTTTCGCGGGTTCACTTCAGACTCTTAAACCCGCATGCGCCTTGTGTGTTTATACGTCGTCACACTAGATTTCATTACATGTCGAGTTATTTTTTCAAAATTGTCAGTAACATTCACTCCTGTCTGTTTAAAAAGCAAATTTGGTCAAAACAAAATCAACGAATACTAAAGAATATATCACAATTTAGACACAAAAGAGGTACTACAGGCGTGATAAACCTCGGACCGATATAGGTCGCGTCCAACCTAATGGTGGTGTGTACCCGTTAAGCGAGAATTATTTTTTGACCACACATTAATGATGTGTCAAAAGATAGCTAATAAAAAGTTAAATGGAGTCGTCGAAATTTCACTTCGTTAGCATTTTTAGTTTTGAGATATGGCTTCTCAAGAATACCTGACGATACGCAAACCACGCACTTTGACCGTTTGAGTTTAGCGCGTCGGTTCCTCTATTTTTGACCCGACTTAAAGCCTATCAAAGTTCCGACAGCACCTTTAAGTGGCCTTAAAGGATCTATTTTGGTAGTTTACACGTTGCGATGGTGTGTAACAACATTTGAACTTGAATTTTAAAAACCGTATGACATTTTAATAGGTTAACAGCTTAATTGTTAACATGTGATTTATCGCCAGTTATGAATGTGCAGCAAAAAACAACCATACAAAAAGACCGTTTTCAATTTTTGCTCGATTTTAGCCACTTTTCAGTGAATGCGACCCTTTTACGTGATAAAAATTCTCTAAAAAATTGGCTCAGAATGACAAAATCAACATAAACAATTATAAAAGTTATCAAACCGATTTCATAAACGGTCAAATTTGATTCATCTAGTAAACCCCTGTTGAGATTTGTGCTTTAACAGAAAGTTCGGGCGTTTCCGATAATCTGATATAGAAAACTTTGCGCGTTAGCAAACTGCGATTTCTCCCCCCCCCCCCACTCACTTAAAGCGTGTAGTAAAAACTAGGATTTTAAAGGAAAATGAGAAAGGGTAATAAGATTTCTTGAAATATCGTATAGGACCTGTTTTTATATTAATACAAGATGGATGCGATGGTTAAAAAAATGCAGAATAAAAATCGTTTAAAAAGCCATGTATGTAGGCCTACTAGCTATTTTGGGAGAATATCCGGTGCTACCTTGACAACCATTTATGATGCGCGTGTTTAGCCGTTATTTTTGAGTTAAATAGTTGTGCTTTAGGTTTGCCCATAGAGAGCAAATAACGAAGGAGAACACAATATTTTGAGTTCTGATTTAACATAGTGTTTTAGAAACTAGAAAGATAGATATAAAAAATTCAATTTAAAGCATGGTTGATATTTGCTGTACCAACCAAAACGGCTTGTCTGTAGAACGAGACTAGCACCATGATTGCGCGCTAAAGGGTACACACCACCATGCACGCGCATAGGACTTTTGTATGTAAAATGATGGTCAGAATAAGGGCTATAACTCGAGTTACATCTCGTTTTGGAAAACACGGATTATATATGAATACAACAGTGAGATTTCGGCTACAACATACTCAAAAATTGATAACATTTCCGTTTAGATTTTTGAATATTTAATGATATTGACAGATGCCGCATTCGTTCTTTTCGCGGGTTCACTTCCGACTCTTAACTTCGCAGCGCCTTGTGTGTTTATAAGCCGATCACATAGATTTCATTAACATTTCGAGGTTTTCTTTTCAAAATTGTTCAGTAAACATTCACTCCTATCTGTTTAAAATCACAATTGGTCAACAAAATCACAAGAATTATAAAGATAGTCACAATTTTACACAAAAGAGGTACTACGGTGATAAACCTCGGACTGGTATAGGCTCTGTCCACTCTAATGTTGGTGTGTACCCTTTAATCGAGAATTATTTTTGACCCACATAATGAGGGTCAAAAGATAGCTAATAAAAAGTTAAATAGTCGTCGAAATTTCACTTCGTTAGCATTTAGTTTCGAGATATGGCTTCTCAAAGAAGACAGACCGCGACGCAAACCACTCACTTTTGACCGATTTTGTTTAGCGCGTCGGGTTTCATCTATTTTGACCCGACTTAAAGCCTATCAAAGTTCCGACGGCACCTTTCTTTAAGTGGCCCTTAAAGAATCCATATGTTGTAGTTTACCTTTGCGATGGGGTGTAACAACATTTTAACTTGAATTTAAAAACCGTATGGACAGTTAATAGGTTAACAGATTAATTAAAATGTGAGTGTCGCCCGGTTATGCTGTTGGACAGCAAAAAACAAACATACAAATAAGACCGTTTTCAAATTTTTGACTCATTTTAGCCACTTTTCACGTGCATGCGGACCCTTTACGTGCTAAAAATTCTTTAAAGGGACATAAAGACATGAAAATAAAAAAAATAAAAAAAATAAAAAAGTTATTAAAACGCTTTCATAAAACGTGTCCAATTGATCATCTAGTACACCCCATTGTTGAGAATTTTGTTCTTTAAACAAAAAGTTGGGGCGTTTTTTCGACTATATCTGCATATAGAACCTTTGCGCGTTAGCACACTGCGATTTCTCCCCCCCCCACTCACTTAAAGTGTAGATAATAACAGGATTTTAAAGGAAAATTGAGAAAGTGTTATATAATTATTCTTGAAATATCGATAGGACTTGCTTATATATTAATTACAAGATCTGCGAGGTCAAAATAGAGAATAAAAATCGATTAAAAAGCCATGTAATTAGGAATACTAGCGGATTGTGGGGAGAACTAGCCGTTGCTACCTTGGACACCAGTATGATGGCGGGGCGTATTTGAGACGTATTTTGAGTTTTAAATAGTTGCTTTAGTTTGCCCATAGAGCGAAATACGAAGAGAAACCCAATATTTGGTTCTGATTAAACTTCATAGGTTAGAAGAAATAGAAAGATAGATAAAAAATTCAATAAAGCTGTTGATATTGCCTTTTGTACCAACCCAAAACGGCGGTATAACGAGGACTAGCACCATGCTTGCGCGATTAAAGGGTACACACCACCATTGCACGCGCCATAGACTTGGTATGTAAAATGATGGTCAGAATAATGGCTATAACTCGAGTTACCTCTCGTTTGGAAAATAACGTATTATATGAATACAACCAGTAGAGATTCTCTACAACATATCAAAATTGAGGGGATAACATTTCCGTTTAGATTTTTAGAATTTACTGATATGAAAGATGCCGGATTTTCTGCGGGTTCACTTCCGACTCTTAAACTCGCATTGCGCCTTGTGTGGTTTATACGCGCTTCACCCACTTAGATTTCATTAAATTTCGAGGTTTTACATTTTTCAAATTGTCCAGTAACTTAACTCCTATCTGTTTAAAAATCAAATTTGCGTCAACAAAATCACCAGAATTACTAAGAAATATCTCACAATTTATACACAAAAGATGGTATCAGTAGTGATAAAACCGGACGATATAGGGCTTGTCCACTCTAGGTGTGTGTAACCTTTTAAGGAGAATTATTTTTGACCCCACATTAATGAGGTGTTTCCAAAGATAGCTAATAAAAAGTTAAGTGAGTCGTCGAAATTTAACTTCGTTTAGGCATTTTAGTTTTCGAGATAATGGCTTCTCAAAGAATACGACCGAATGACGCAAACCCACGCACTTTTGAACGATTTTTTAGTTTAGCGCGTCGGTTCCCTCTATTTGTGCCCCGACTTATTAAAGCCTATCAAAGTTCCGACAGCACCTTTAAGTGGCCTTAAAGAATCATATTTTGTAGTTACTTTGCGATGGTGTTTTTTAAACACATTTAACTTGAATGTAAAACGTATGACATTGTAATAGGTTTAACAGATTAATTAAAAATGTGATTTTCGCCATGTTATGACATGTTGCCAGCAAAACAAACATACAAAAAGGACCGTTTTCAAATTTTTGCTCGATTTTAGCCACTTTTCAGGCGCATGCGACCTTTACGTGCTCTAAATATTCTCTCTAAAAATCTGCTTCAGCAATGACAAAAGTCAACATAACAATTAAAAAGTATAAAAAGATTTCTATGAACGTGTCCAAATTTGATTCATCTAGTACCCCCCCATGTGGATTTGTCTTTAAACGAAAAGTCGGGGTTTTCCGACTATATCTGAATTATAGAAACTTTGTGCGTTAGCACACTGCGATCTCCCCCCCCCCACTCACGTAAAAAGTGTAGTTAAATCTAGGATTTTAAAGGGAAAATGAGAAAGTGTTATATAATACATTTTATATAACACACAATCAAGTACAAAAATACTAAAATTAAATATTAATTACAAAGATTGCCGGAGGTGAAAATAGAGAATAAAAATCGATAAAAAGCCATGTAATGTGGCTATAGCGATTTGGGAGAATATCCGCTGCTACCTTGACAACCAGGATGTATGCTGCGGCGTGTTGGAGCCCGTATTTTGAGTTAATTAAGTTAAATAGTTGCTTCTAGTTTGCCCATAGAGGGCAAATACGAAGAGAAACCCAATAATTTTTCTTTTTTTTTGGGTTCTGAGTAAACATATAGTGTTTTAGAAATAGAAAGATAGATAAAAAATTCAATAAAGCTGTTTGTTGATATGCTGTACCAACCCAAAAAGGCTGTATAACGAGACTAGCCACATGCTTGCGCGCTTAAAGGGTACACACCACCATTGCCCGCGCCCATTAGACTTTGTATGTAAAATGATGGTAAGAATAATGGCTATAACTCGAGTACCTCTCGTTTTGGAAAATACGGATTATATGAATTCAACCAGTAGAGCATTTCTCTACAAACATATAAAAATTGAGGAAACATTTCCGTTTAGATTAGATATTTAATGATCTGACAGAGCCCGTATTTCGCCGGGTTCAACGTCCGGACTCTAAACCACCTCGCAGGCGACCTGTGTGTTTATACGGATCACACTTAGATTTTTATTAACATTTTCGAGGTTTTCTTTTCAAAAAAGTGTCAGTATACATTCATTCTATCTGTTAAATCAAATTTGAGTCAACAAATCACAGAATTACTAAGAATATCTCACAATTTATTACACAAAGAGGTTACTACGTCGTGATAAACCTCGGACGGATATAGGCTTGTCCACTCTAATGGTGGTGTGTACCCTTTAAGCGAGGAATTATTTGTGACCAACATTAATGATGGTGTCAAAAGATAGATAATAAAAAGTAAATTGAGTCGTCGAATTTCAATTCGATTACCATTTTTAGGTTTTCGAATATGGCTTCGCAAAGAATTACCGACCCGATAAGCAAACCACTTCATTTTGACCGATTTTTGAGTTTAGCGCGTCGGTTTCCTCTATTTTTGACCCGACATAAAGCCTATCCAAGTTCCGGAGGCACCTTAAGTGGCCTTAAAAGGGAATAATTTGGTAGTTGAATTTGCGATGTGTGTAACAAACATTTTAACTTGAATAAAACCGTATGACATTTTAATAGGTTAACAGCTTAAATTAAAATGTATTTTCGCCAATGTTATGCACTGTCGGCAGCAAAAAAACAACATACAAAAGGACGTTTTCAATTTTTGCTCGCTTTTAGCCACTTTTCACGTGCATGCGACCCTTTACGTGTTGTCTTAAAAATTCTCTAAAAATTGCTCAGCATGAACAAAATCAAATCACAATTTAAAAAGTTTAAAACGATTTCATAACCGTGTCCAAATTTGATTCAATCTAGTACACCCATTGTTGAGATTGTCTTTTAAACAGAAAGTCGGGGGTTTTCCGACTATATCTGCATATAGAAAAACTTTGCGAGTTAGGAACACTGCGTCTCCCCCCCACCCACTCACTTAAGTGTTGTAGAAATCTAGGATTTTAAAGAAAATGAGAAAGGTTATATAATATATTTCTTTGAAATATCGTTCTAGGACCTGCTTATATATAATTACAAAGATTGCGAGGTTAAAATAAGAGAATAAAAATCGATTTTTTTTAAAAAGCATGTCATGTAGGCCTACTAGCGATTTTGGGAGAATAACCACGTTGCTACCTTGACAACCAGTTGCTGCGGCGTGTTTGAGCCCGTATTTGGAGTTAAATAGGTGCTTTGTTTGCCCCTAGAGAGCAAATACGAGAGAAACCCCATAATTTTGGTTATGAGTGTAAATTATGTGTTTTAGAAATAGAAAGATTAGATAAAAAATTAAAATAAGCGTTGATATTGCGTGATTACCAACCAAAACGGCTGTTAACGGAGACTAGGCAACCATGCTTGCGCGCTCTTAAGGGTACACACCACAATTGCACGCGCCATAGATTTGTATGTAAAATGCATGGTCAGAATAATGGCTATAACTCGAGTTACCTCTGTTTGGAAAAAATACGGATTATATGTACAACCAGTAGAGATTTCTCTACAAACATATCAAAAATGAGGATAACATTCCGTTTAGATTTTTTAGATATTTACTGATATGGACAGATGCCGTATTTTTCGCGGGTTCACTCGACTATTAACCTCGCATAGAGCCTTGTGGGTTTATACGCCGATCACACTTAGATTCATTAACATTTCGAGGTTTTCTTTTCAAAATTGTCAGTATACAATCACTCCTATCTGTTAAAATCAATTGGTTCAACAAAATCACCAGACGTACTAAGAATATCTCACAAATTTATACACAAAAGAGGGGTACACAGTCGTGATAAACCTCGGACCGTATAGGCTCTGTCCACTATAATGGTGGTGTGTACCCTTTAAGCGAGAGGAATATATTTTTTGACCCCACATTAATGAGTGTCAAAAAGATAGCTACATAAAAAAGTGAAATTGAGTCGTCGAAATTCCACTTCGTTAGCATTTTTAGTTTTGGAGATATGGCTTCTCAAAGTTATACCGACCGATACGCAAACCACTAACTTTTGACCGATTTTTAGTTAGCGCGTCGGTTCCTCTTTTTGACCCACGACTTAAAGGCTATCAAAGTTCCGACGGCACCTGTAAGTGGCCTTAAAGAATCATATTTTGTAGTTTACCTTGCGATGGTGGGTAACAAATTTTAACTTGAATTAAAACCGGGTATGACATTTGATAGGTTAACAGATTAATTAAAAGTGATTTTCGCCATGTTATGGCATGTTGCAGCAAAAAAACCAACATAAAAACGACAGTTTTCATTTTTGCTCGATTTTAGCTCACTTTTCACGTGCATGGACCCTTTTACGTGCAAAAATTCTCTAAAAATCTGTCAGAATGAAAAATCAACATAACAATTAAAAAGTATAAACGATTCATAAAGTGTCAAATTTGATTCATTCTTAGTACACACATTGTGAGAGTGTCTTTAAACAGAAAGTCGGGCGTTTTTCCCGATATATCTGATATAGAAAACTTTTGCGCGTTAGCACACTGAGATTCTCCCCCCCCCCACTCACTTAAAGTGTTAGTAAAATCTAGGATTTAAAGGAAAATGAGGAAAGTGTGTTTGTTCTATAAATATTCTGAAATATATAGTAGTGATCATGCTATATGTAATTACAAAAATTGCGAGGGTTAAAAAGAGAATAAAAATCGGATTTTAAAAAGCCATGTATGTAGGCTTACTAGCGATTTTGGATAATATCCGTCTGTACCGTGACAACCAGTATGCTGCGGGCGTGTTTGAGCCCGTATTTGAGGTTATAATAGTTGGTTTTAGTTTGCCCATAGAGAGCCAAATACGAAGAGAAACCCCAATAATTTGGTCTGATTAAACATTATAGTGTTTTTTAGAAAATAGGCAAGATGATAATAATTCATAAGCTGTGAATTGCTGTACCCAACCCAAAAACGGCTGTATAACGAGACTGGCACCATGCTTGCGCGCTTTAAGGGTACACACCACCAGTGCACGCGCATAGCGTTGATGTAAAATTGATGGTCCGAATAATGGCTATAACTCGAGTTACCTCTCGTTTTTGGAAATACGGATTATATGATACAACCATAGAGATTTCTCTACAACTTCAAATTGAGATCAATTTCCGTTTAGATTTTTAGATATTTACTGATATTGACCATGGCCGTTATTCGCGGGTTCACTTCGACTCTTGAACCTCGCTGCGCCTTGTGTGTTTATACGCCGATCACTCTTAGATTTCATTTAATTTTCGAGGTTTTCTTTTCAAAATTGTCCAGTTTAAAAAAAAAAAAAACCTTCACGGCCTATCTGTTAAAATCAAATTTGGTCAACAAAATCACGAATTACTAAGAATAGATCCACAATTTTTATACACCAAAGAGGTGTGTTTTTTTTTTTTTTTTTTTTTTTTTTTTTTGGTTTTTTTTTTTTTTTTTTTTTTTTTTTTTTTTTTGTTTTTCTACAGTCGTGATAAACCTCGGTATGGGCTCTGTCCACTCTAATGTTGGTGTTGTCGCCTTGACATTTGTTTTGATGATCAGTCTACACAGGGCTGACATTGTATGTGCTAAAATTGGAAGCCGTAAATAGTCTTTTTTTGAAGCCGTAAATAGTTCTTTGAGAGCCGTAAATAGTTCTTTTGAGAGCCGTAATTCCTTTTCGCAGATGGTATGTTTATCTTGATCATGTGGTTCCCACTTTTAACCATCATGAACAGAATTTATGAGGACGTATATAATAATTCTTCAGTCTTATCCTTCACTTTAGCTATTCCTGCAAGTTTCAAATTTTTGAGTCTTTGGATAAATCACTGATATGTCTTTAAGTCTTTGAACAGACTAGCACCCGGAATTTGATGCCCGTTTCGAATTTGCTGTTGCTGTTAGGTTGCATGTCCTACCCCTGCAGGGGTTTGGCCGGCTTATTTTTTGCGCAGGATTTAAATTGTGCCCTGGGAACTGAGCGGCTGTGACAACCACCCGCGCACATTGTGGTTTGGCTCAGGCAGTGGTTGGCCGCAAGTACCGATTTCTCGTTGATTTATTTTATTTGACTTTATGATGATGCATTTTTTTATTGCAACTCTAATCAAATATAATAGTCCTAGTAGTGTTATCCGGAAACCCTTGTCGTGTACATGTTTGCTCATTACTATACTGGACAAAATCATTTTTATTTTGACTAGTTGGGCCTAATGGAATAACGATCTCCATTTTACTTCGCATTTCATAACCTGCGTCTCATGAAGCTTGATGAAGGCAATTTTATCATTGTCGTATCGAAAATCCTCCGATATCTATACTACTAAAATAGATCTGTCTGTCTGTCCCGGCTGGCATTTCCGTTATACTTTGACATATGGGCTGATACCGGAGGGGGCACTCCCATATGACATGGATATGGTAGGTTAAGCTCGTGCTTCCAAACCAGGGCATCGTGACAGGAACTAACAAATAGGGCCTTGTGAGAGAACAGCAGCGCGGAAGCCAGCCCCCACAATTCCTTTGCGCGCGAACTATATTATCGATTGGTATTGCGTGTTGACTCATTTCTTTCTTTTGTCGCAGGAGGTAACATCAATCAAGTGAGCCTCGCTAGATAGTACACGGTCACGAACGTACACCACTCAATGTTAAAACCTGCACATGAATTTTGAAATTGCCAAGTCCAAACGAAAGTAACATGCAATGATGCAAGTCCCGATATTCCTACCCCGTTCAGATCCCGATCCCTTGACATGATCATACAAATCATACGCCTTGCCTAGACTCGGTGTCAACTTCCTAGCCTCAAGTTACCGTCCCCGTTACCTGCCCAAGTTACCGCCTATTCACACCAAATGAACACAACATTTTATGACAAATAAGTAAAAATGCTGGACGCAATGTTCCCGGAACCACCGTAGTGGCGTAGCTCACACTAGGGCTTTGCGACACTTTCAATAGTTTCGTAGTGAAATACCAGGTAATACCTAAACCCCAGATTATCTATGATGGAGCACATTTTAACATTGTATCGCATGGAACGCCTCAGAATGGTTTCAACAGGTTGGAACGCGAAAAACATAGAACAGCATACATCTGAGCCACAAAAGTTAATTTTATATGATTTTCTTTAAATGCCAGTTACGTCACTATAAGCACGGGGGAGGGGGAGGCTAGCATCGGGGGGGGGGGGAGGGGAGAGACAAATGATCACATTAAGCGTCTTCGGAAGCATTCGGTTGCTCGGGAAACGTACCCAAACATCTTTTTCTCTTCATATTGATACCAAATTCTGACCATTTGGGGAGTAATTGTTTTTAATGTTACAATCGCATATTATTCGCTACGCAAAAGTGTAAATTTAGCCATGGTGTGGATTTTTTTAAATAGGTAAGGTTTTTCAAAATCAAACGAAATCTCGCCTGTCGCCTGTCATAGAGTTCTCGTCCCCCCCGAGACCCTGCGGATCCAGTTCGACCCCATTTGGCGCGTATGATTTTTTCCTTAAAACAACATCTTCCTATACATTAATAATTTTAGGCACAAAAAATGGTATTCAAAGTACTAATTGATTTGCTTTCATTTTTTTTTCACAAAAATACGTGTTATCGGCTTTATAGGCCGGGTCGGACCCGTATCAAATGAATACCCTCGTACAAGACAATTATTGTTGAATACCGACCAGGGTGGTGAAAAGCTGGCGATACCAGCCAATTATTTATCATGATGGTAGATAAAACATCCGCAAAATCAGTAGGTGAAAGGATGCATGCACAGGGCCGTAGCCAGAGGGGTGCGGGCGGTGCGACTCACCCCCCAAAAATGACAATGGTCCGCTTTATGATGTTGAAGGTCCGCTTTGTCATGTTGAAGGTCCGCTTTGTTATGTTAAAGTTTGCGGCTTGCCTAAATTCTGTTGCTTTAAGGGTTGTGGTGAATGATATATGAATGATACAGTTGATACTAGCTTCTGGCTGGTTTCAGGAAATTCTTAAGATGAAGAAATATTGAAAATACTGTTTACACAAAGAAGCGCATAGCAATCGAGAACCATTTCTTGATCGTTCATATACTATACATTACAAATTACGGCGGTCCGGAAAGTGTGTAGTCTGTGTTACAGACTTCGAAAAATATCTAAATTAGTACTGCGCGAGAGATTAACGTTATCAGTCCGTCATAGCGAATCCGGTAGCGAATGCATGCAAATGAAACTAAATCTCAAATATCTCCGGAAAACGAAGGGGTTCTATGGAGATTTTTGCATCAGAGGGTCCGTTACTATGTTTGTTTTGGATATCGTAATTGGGTCTGAACCTATAGAACCTAGCGAGAAAATTGAACGTTTTTGTCGGGTACTTCGGTGCTCGCAAACACGGAAAAGTTAGCACGCAATCGCTACGGGCCGCATCCTTTTTCCCACAATGCCTTTCGGTATTATTCCAGTCTTGAGAATTTTCAAACGCTGCGCCAACTTTTTTTTCAATTTTAGAAACAGGATATACGTACTTACCGGACCGCCGTAATTAAAAAATGAGCCCACTAGACTTATGCGCAGCTCTCGATAATGTACAAGGACGTTTGTTGTGCGGAACTATGATTACGGGTTATTGCTATGAGAAGGGTCCCGGTGGCCATGGAAAAACGAATTGTAGTCGAAAGGTATTGGGAAGGGGGGGGGAAGGTCTTCTGAGCCGCTGCTGTAGGGGAGAGTGAGAGCGATAGCGACCAAATTAGCCACAAATAATAGGGTTTTTCGAGCTAGTGACAAATATGCAAATGTTTCCCAAATGGGTTTTGGGTGAGATTTTTTTTTTGTAAAAAATAGATGTTCGGCGTGAAAATTTATTTTTCCCAATAGACAGAATCGGAACAAGCACCTTTAAAAGACTACCATCAAAGACTTCTATGAGTTTGACTAATTTTATATGCATTTTCATGCTGATTCTGACCTTTTTGACAACAAAAATGGGACACATCTTTGAGCATCTGAGCGGGTCGCGTGCGACGATGTGATGAAACAAATCCCTATAAAAGCCATGTTCGTTCACTGATCCGCTAAATCCTTTCTTGAACAAGTATGCATTTACCCGCAATGTGTGTTAGGTGGAGTGAGGACAGGGGAATCGGGCTTAGGACAAATATCGCGCACTAATTAATGGCATCTCATATAGCGTGCCGTGGCACGACTATCTCCCGATCGGGGCTCTTCAACCATGGGCGACATGCACAGAAAACAGTACAAAATGTCTAGGGTTCTCAAGTTTTATTACATACGGGGCAAAGTCAAATATGGTACGAGTATAGAGTTAAACCTTCAGGATTTACAAAGTGTCCGCTTATGATAAACTGTTTGAGAGATGATTAGAAGGATAAGTTCGAATATTACTCGCCAACTGTAGCGATCAAAAGGCCAAAGAGAGAAAAACTGGATGCAGTAAATCCTCAGAAGCTTAATACATAATTCCGATTTGACGGGGAAAGTAGCCATCAATGATAGATGTTATTTTGCTACACCTATAATCCTTACGATTGCGCATGTGGGTAAATTTTCGCAGCTTCTGCACATGTTAATACAAAGTTCCAATGATTCAACAAACCTGGCTGTTTCTCAAACATTATGACGTCCACGCAACGTCATTTATTGAGCAGCACACTATCGATACGGGCGGCGAACGAAATTTCCACAGTTTTTGTAAGTGCTTGGCCGTGTTCGAACGGATTAATCATTTCAGGTGATGGCTATGTATATGAAGCTTTACACCAGCAACATCCAATTTTTAAAATCTTGAGGGTTGTGCAGATTTTCGAATGTTCCAGTGTCTCTTTAAACCATGAAAATGTGGCAATTACCAGTCATAAATGAAGTCTTTATGATAAAGCTTATAAAATACTATTTTTTGTTTTGGTCCGTTAGCGTAACTAAATTGTTTTAGACGTAACTTTGGAAGGCTTTTTGTCAAATATGAATTTGCATTTTTAGGTGCAAGAGGCTTGTGTCTACGAGTTTTAAGACGAGAGATTTTTGAATCATGGAGTGTTTGATCAAAATGGCCTTTAAATGCAAAGAATATCAACATTAATTAAATGGACTATTTTTTCCGAAATATTAGATATTTTATTTCGTCTTTTAAATCCGCGGGTCAATCTGTCGTCACTTAAAGGTTTGCCAACGAGGAAACATGTCCCTAAAAAATTGAACGTACTAATTTTGCGCCCTGATGTAAAGCTTTCAATCCAAAACTATCCCCATATGAACAGGCATATAATTAAGCGAGAAATGGTTCTTGCGGTACAAAAGTGTGAAATTTCTAGTTCGTATAGGAGCAAATACGAAAATTCAGCCTTTGTTTTATATTGAAGTTAAGCAAATCGAACACACCTTTTTTCACGGCTTTTAGACATTTCTGTAGCCAAATTAAAAGGTGAGAAAGAAAGCTAATGTGGAGTTTAACGTTTTAAAATGTTAATTTAAACCTGTCTGAAGAACTTAAGGTTGCTGCTAACGACGGACAAAATATGAATTGTCATATATCACAAAGTTGTACGACTTTGGGGTTTAACGAACTCACTTTTCTTCAAAGAAAACGATCAATTTAAAACTTAAAGATTCATAAATTATATATATTTTTAAGAAATATATTAGTTTTCCATAAACACATTCACAGAAAATAAAAATTACACACAAAAGATGATGATAATTATGAGAGTCCACTAATGTCGAGTAAAAGGAAGCGTGACAGTTCAAACGATATGTCCTCACAGAGTACAAGTCACATAAAAACCCATGGTATATTCCATGCGAATCGTTGCTGCATCCCAGAAGAAACTTTGGTCCAGCCTTCAAGGCGACGGAGTTTTTCCCTCGACGACCCACTAGTAATATTCTGCCAATCAATCCAGGGTATTCTACCACATCAGTCTGCCGCCTATGTTCTCATTAGGACCACAAAATGGAATCCCTTTTTGATTCCAAAAAAACTGGCTCTTTTGGCTTAAAGAAACAGCAGACGGTTCAGCTATCAAGCTCCTGTGGTATCCAACAATAAGAAATCATGGCACTGTGTAAAACACAGATCTACTATTATGCAAATCAAGTCTTTATCAAAATACTGTTATAGCTCATGATTACTATTGCTGCTGCCCTCCTAACCTCCTCCAATCTCTCCTTATATAAGGAGGACTTTCACAAAGTTCCCAATTAAAATAGATATTACCACAGCATCATGCATGAGCATACCTTGCACTAGCTGACCAATGGCGGTCTAAAATAGACTTCATCTGCATTGCACCATCTTACATAAATAAAAAGGCGGACATCAAAATTGTTTGCAATTTGTTTGAATCTCAGCAATAAACAAGTTGAAGCACTTTTCTAAAATTTAGCATTCCGAGGGGGAATCCCATTCATCTCTTGCTTTATGTCAAGTTTTGCACAAACAAACACTAGGGAAAGTCCCCTTTCTATTTTTTTCATCATAACAAAGACATTTCCCGTGAGGAATCTTTTAAATAGAATTTGACAAATAATATTTTATCACAAAAGAGGCCAATATAAACATCCTCCCCCTTAAAGATTCTAAGAATCAATGAGATCATATTTGATTGTGGTGTGGGAATTTCTCAATTGCTTTAAACTTTTGCGTGATGGGCCTAATTTGTCCCTTGTCCTACAACATGCCCCTAATGTATGTGACCATTTGAATGGCAAATTTCACTTTTCACCCAATTCAGTCAAACTGCATGAGAAATTTCTCAAACAAGTGATGGAGCTGTCTCAGGTGTTCTTCCCATGTATGGATGTACACAAGAGATCATCAAAATAGGCTTCACAATTTAGATGTTGCTGCTACTCTGTTCGCTAGTTATTGAAATGTTGCGACTCTGAATTTTTGAGGACAAATGCCATCTTTTGTATTGGTATAGGCTTCGGGCGTACAAAAGGCTGAACTTTCTTTGGCACGGCAGTGAGGAGAACTTGCCAAGCCAATACCTCTTACAAATTCAAATTTGCTAACAAATTTGGCATTTCCAACTCCATCATGCAATCATCAATCCTTGGAATCGGATATGAGTCAGTTTTGGAACCGAGGTTGACTTTCCGAATATCTGTGACAAAAAAACGAAATGACCATCAGGTTTGGGAACCAGAAACATGGGGAGCTCCCATTAACTATTGCGCTGTTCAATTAATTTCCATTGTCTAACATGTAATTCACCTCATTTCTGATATGTTGCAACTTGATGGGATTCACCCTATAAGGGTGTTGGTTTATCGGCTCTGAGTTGCCTATGTCATAGTTTATGACCTGTCTCACTGGTACACCAGGAAAGTGTTTTCACAATTCTTTCAATTCACTTTGTATTCTGGGATGGGGGACAGTTTGTCTTAAATGCAAGTTGTCAGAATGAACCATGCCTCATTCTGTTAGAGTGCTGTTTGATCAGGCTACTGAAACGTGATGTCATCATTTGCACTTTTAATTACCAAAATTGGTTGCACTACACACGCAGGTTTAACGGTAAACCCCTTTTCATATACTCTTTGAGCAATTTATGCTGACACAATTGTGTCGACCTTTGCGTCTACCGGATGTTTTGATCATATAGTCAAGGTCTCCTACTTGTTGCAATCTCATAGGTCCCAAAATTTGGGCTTGCAAAGGAGCCCTTTTATTGGCAGAAAAGAAAAAAGTGCCAAAACCTTGTCACCTGGTTTGAATACTACGTTCCTGGCATTTTTGTATACCATGTTTTTCATGTTTTTCTGTGGATCTGTTTGAGATTTTGTTTGGCATTTTCGTGGTTACATTTGAAGACGGTGTCTGAATTGAGGACACATAGTTACAAATTTGCATCAGGATTTTCACAAAACCACTTTCTTTTCAGGTTTCAATGGTCCCCTTTGTGACCAAACACCAACGCAAATGGACTGAATCATATGAATCTTTGTACAGCCTACCCTGGAGCAAATAACAGGAGATAACTCCCCATACCAATCCTCTCAAATTCAAAGCAATCGGTTTGATAATTGGCTCAATGTTTGGGTGGTACATTCTTTCTAGGCCCCATGGATTCTGGCGTGGTAGCTGAAGAACTGTATGGAAATTCCGAACTGGTCAAATTGTTGGAGGGAACAATCCTGACATGAAATTGACCTTGATCAGACGACATTGATTTTGGAAGGCCAACTAGGCTGAAAAATTTGTTAGAGCTTTCAAATATTCTGTGCCCTAATATTTATTATTAACTGATCTAAAGGATAAACACGTTGACGTATTTCTAAATTATTTTCCGGGGGAATCCCACTCATCTCTTGATTGATGTAAAGTGCACATGATCAAGTTTTGCACAAAACACTAGGAATTACCCTCTCTTTTTTATCATAGACAAAGTAACTTTGCCCGATGAGAAATCTTTTCTCAAAATAAAATGACCCAAACATAATTTTGATAACAAAATGGAGGCAAACATAATAGCCCTGGAGCTAGCACCACATTGTAACACATTCAAGTACAAAGGTTGAGTGATTAAATTATGTTGACAGACTTACCGGAACCCCTGAAACGCGATTTTAAGTGCGCAAGTGGGGCCTTAAGGAGAGGGGGCCAAAACAAAGTTTACAGGGTCAAATTGTATATTGATCAATTCATGTTGAAAAGCACACACCATGTTATGTGTTACCATAAGGAGTCAGAAAAGGTATAGTTTGTAATATGTACCGCCTAGTTCAGAGTTTAGGATAAAAACAGCAAAAATCAAGAAAAAGGTCAATTTCAGTGGTACAGGGTTCAAATTTTAGTGCTCCGATTGGAAAAAAAATGGTGCAATTATGGGAAGGAGTTCATAGGATTAAAATAGGAATAGTTATGACTGTCTTTAAATGCTTAGTTTCCGATGGTGTAGGGGGCACGAAGGTCCGTCCATTGCATTCAATGG
>JAMKCH010057888.1:0-10306 GCA_023653785.1 Ophioderma brevispina
AACTGGAGTTATCTCTCGATTGAAACAAGCAAATGAGATGAAACAAAAAATCCTGGAAAGCCTGGTCCTTTCTCTTTAATATAATGTAGAACATGACTTACTTATGTTGAGAAATAATATTGAAAAAAATCAGTTTTTGATTGTACCATTTTTTTTGAGACAGGCTGTATTTTAGACGATTTCAAGAAAAAAAAAACAATAAGAAATGCATCACACACCAAAATACATTTTAACATGACAACATTGCAACAATGTTTTGTGTTAACAAACAGAATTTTGACAAGCATAAAATTATGAAAGGTCAACTTCATTTCAACATATCACAACTTATGTTTGAAATGTGTGAATGGGCAATGTTTAAGAAAAGCTAGGTAACGTATAAAAGGTCTGAAATTCCGAAATAATAATGTGCAACATGTCATTTCGTGTTTGTTATTTATATTGTAATATGGCGCCCTCTGTTTATACATGCATTAGACAAAATGAGAAGTAGACGAAATGGCATTAGACGAAATGGCATTAGTCAAAATGGTTTTAGACAATCTGGTGATTAGACCAAGTGGTCAGTAGACGAAATGACATTAGACGAAATGGTTTAAGACAATCTGGTGATTAGACCAAATGGGCAGTAGACTAAATGGCATTAGTCGAAATGGTTTTAGACAATCTGATGATTATACCAAATGGGTAGTAGACGAAATGGCATTAGACAAAATGGTTGTAGACAACGTGGGCATTATACAAAATGGTATTAGCCGATGTGGTAATTAGACAAAATGGTATTTAGTCTAAATGGGTAATAGATAAAATGAAATTAGAGTATGTGGATATTAGACAAAATTATATTAGACTATGTGATTTTAGACAAAATGGAATTAGACTATCTTGATATTAGACGAAATGATATTAGACGAAGTGGCAATTCCCCCAAGCAATATGTATATGCAGAAAACAAGATTTGTTTGAAAATTGAGTGTGCACCTCATCAGAATCTGAGTCAGCCTTTCTAATATAATGGTCACAACAACAGCAGCGCGGAAGTCAGCCCCCTAATTCCTTTGCGCGCATACCATATTATCGACTGGAAAGTGTGTGTTGACTCCATTTCTTAGTTTTCGTCACTGTGGACGGGTAAATTGCAGTCACGTGTACACACAACCTAAACCTAGGCTACGCTACAGAGTACAGTGGTCATGGAACGGAACAGTGAAGTCACTGTTAAAGTACTGCACCTGAATTTGAACTTGTCAAGACCCTTTTTATTCAAGTCCAAAGAAAACAAACATGAAAAGTCTGATAGCCCCTTGACAAGATGATACAAATAATTACTACCTTGAAGTGGCCGGGAAACACAGACTCTTTTATGGGGGGGGGGTTGGGGGGGGGCAAACGGGGGGGAAAAGGAAAAATCTTGGGGGGGGCAAAAGTGATATTTTTTTTTTTTTAAAAATATTGAAAATTTGGCAATGTTCACCAATTTGGGCACCAAAATCGCGGATTTTTGGCCCCCCCAAATCCCGGAATTTTGCCCAAAATCCTTCATTATTCTTTCGACCAGGGGGGGCAACTGGTGGGGGGGGGGGCGCAAGAAAAAAAAAAATTTGGGGGGGAAATGCCCCCCCCACCCCAGCCCCCCTGCGCCGCCACTGATCCTGCCAAGGAATCAGTCTCAAATTTCTAGACTCAGTTACCTTCCCCAGTACTGTCCCCTGCTCATTGCAGTTTTTTTATCGAACGTTCTTACCAAATGTCCAACAATCAGCTTACAAATAAGTAAAAATGCTGGTAGATCCCCTGAAACTTGTAATTACTTGAAATTATCTGTAGGGTAGGGGAATCAAGTGGCGAAGGAATATGAAAGTACGATTTTTTTCGAATTCCGTCAACACAGAGCTGATAACGGCTTGTGACGTAGTCATATTATGCGCCACTGTTCTAGTCATACCACTAGCGACGCTTGCAACTAATCCTATTCCGCTCAACATATGTTATAAATACCCTACCGCTTTAATAGTTGGTTGGTTTTGGTTGGTTTCAAGAATTTCTTAGATGAGTAATTTTGAAATATATGGAAAATACTCTTAAAAAATTTGGTGCAAGCACTCAAGAACCATTCTTGATGTTCATAAAACTATCCGTTGGAATTGAGGCCGACTCTAGACTTTAAGCGCAGCTCTCGATAATTTACAAGGAACGTTTGTTTGCGGAACTATGATTACGTATTATTGCTATGAGAGGTTCCCAGCGGCACGAGGAAAAACAAACTTGTAGGCAGAAAAAGGTACACGGGAAGGTCTTTGAAGTCCGCTGTTGGTCACAAAACAACTTGCATATAAATTTGAATGCAGCAAAAAAAAAAAAAACATGTTTGGCTCCTTTTCCTAATTTTTAAAACTTAACAATACAGAGTCTGATAAAGGCATCCAAAATGAATGGTCAATACTCACAATGCATTACAGAGACAAAAGAACAATAAAAACATCCATGATTTGGACTTGTTTTTTCTCCATTGATAGCCAGCTCATAAAAAGTGTATCCAGGTTTCTTCACTTGTTACAATCTCCTTACATTCCTAGTCACATTGTTCAAACTTATCAAGCAAATACTGGGCCATTTCCACTCTCTCTTTTTTTTTCTTTTTTTTTTTGCTCTGGGTTTAGAATATGGGGTACCCCTCTGGAATAAAGCTTTAACATTTGAAGATGGTCCCAGGGATCCTAAATAAATTGGGATATGCAACTCGATAAAGGCTGTGTAGGCATGTTCCTTATGGGTTATGGTGTATATGGCGCTATTGTTGAGAGATTTTAGACCCTGAACTGGACCTTCTTAATCTCTGGTCATACATCATACTGCATGAATTAGGAGTCTATTAGGTAGCTCATCGAAAATGGTGGCACTATTACTATCAAGATTGAAATCTATGGGCATTTGTACACAGTTTCACCCGCCTGATATAATGGTCCAGCTTGGTCCTTCATAATTATTTCTGCTGCTCGTTTTGATACACTAACAAATGCAGCTATATGTTCCAACGTTACTCTCACATCTTCTTCAGCTAGATTTTTACATGGCTGATTATTTTAGAGTAGTTGCTGACAATGGCCGGCCACATCTTGGGTAATCTTTTAAAGAACCTTCACAATTCAGATATTTCAAAGGATTGCAGGGCTCCCCCCCACCACCATACTTGGTGCAAAAGGCAATGACCCAATACTCCCTTTTCTAAATTTGATATTATAAACCACATTGTAGATAAGTAATCATGTTAAAAGCAAAGTTGCTGAAATGTTTGTAATTTATCCACCTTTTGACTTTGAAGCTCAATTCATCTTCAAATTGTCTGTCTAAAATAGAAAAAGCCCAAGGCTCTGCCCTTTTCCTACATTTTTCCTCCCCTCCTTCCCTTTTTAAAATAATCTCCTTAAGTATTGCTACCCCTAAAGAAAACTGCATGAGATTGAAATTTGAATTCAACAATCTTAATTTATTGGAAATAACTTGCAATATACGAGTATAATGTCACTATGAAGACCATTATGTTCAGACCCAAATTAATTTTAAAGTTTTAAAGTACAATAAGCTTCAAAATGATACCAAACTTAATCTTTTGGATTGTTCCATATTTGAAATACCAAAATATTATCTGAACGTATTTCAAGTATTTCTTTATTTGCAAGAAACACTGAGGTGTTCTATCGATCCCAAAGGCTTAATCTGTTTTCAGTTGCATATGGGGTCAAACAGCTGTGTTTTGTAACAAGTCCATCTCGAGTACAAAATTAAAGTTTGATTAAATTTGCAGATGGCCTGATAGAGAGACCCCTGAAACATGATTCTTAAATGCTGCAAATGGTGCCTTAAGACAGGGTCTAGACAAAGGTTACAAAGAAATCAAATTTATATATCCAATCATGCCAAAAAGTCTATAAACCATCAAGGATTCCAAATGGTCAAGCTCAATCGGCAATGGGGCTTGAGTTTTTTGTCCCTACTTTGGTAGCTAAGCATTTGTGACAATCAAAACTATTCCTCCTTTTAATTCTATTAGTCCCACCAATAGATCGCACCATTTTTTTTATCCAAATTGGAGCCGCTTTAAAATTTGACCCCTGTACAACTGAAATTGACCCTTTTTATTGATTTTGGCTGTTTTAGCCTGTAACTCACAAAACTTTAGGCTGTAGATAGTACAAACTAAAAAAAAAAAAAAAAAAAAACCAACGTTACTCTCACATCTTCTTCAGCTAGATTTTTACATGGCTGATTATTTTAGAGTAGTTGCTGACAATGGCCGGCCACATCTTGGGTAATCTTTTAAAGAACCTTCACAATTCAGATATTTCGAAGGATTGCAGGGCTCCCCCACCACCATACTTGGTGCAAAAGGCAATGACCCAATACTCCCTTTTCTAAATTTGATATTATAAACCACATTGTAGATAAGTAATCATGTTAAAAGCAAAGTTGCTGAAATGTTTGTAATTTATCCACCTTTTGACTTTGAAGCTCAATTCATCTTCAAATTGTCTGTCTAAAATAGAAAAAGCCCAAGGCTCTGCCCTTTTCCTACATTTTTCCTCCCCTCCTTCCCTTTTTAAAATAATCTCCTTAAGTATTGCTACCCCTAAAGAAAACTGCATGAGATTGAAATTTGAATTCAACAATCTTAATTTATTGGAAATAACTTGCAATATACGAGTATAATGTCACTATGAAGACCATTATGTTCAGACCCAAATTAATTTTAAAGTTTTAAAGTACAATAAGCTTCAAAATGATACCAAACTTATATTCATCTTCAAATTGTCTGTCTATAATAAAAAAGCCCAAGGCTCTGCCCTTTTCCTACATTTTCCTCTGCTCCTTCCCTTTTTAAAATAATCTCCTTAAGTATTGCTACCCCTAAAGAAAACGGCATGAGATTGAAATTTGAATTCAACAATCTTAATTTATTGGAAATAACTTGCAATATACGAGTATAATGTCACTATGAAGACCATTATGTTCAGACCCAAATTAATTTTAAAGTTTTAAAGTACAATAAGCTTCAAAATGATACCAAACTTAATCTTTTGGATTGTTCCATATTTGAAATACCAAAATATTATCTGAATGTATTTCAAGTATTTCTTTATTTGCAAGAAACACTGAGGTGTTCTATCGATCCCAAAGGCTTAATCTGTTTTCAGTTGCATGGGGTCAAACAGCTGTGTTTTGTAACAAGTCCATCTCGAGTACAAAATTAAAGTTTGATTAAATTTGCAGATGGCCTGATAGAGAGACCCCTGAAACATGATTCTTAAGTGCTGCAAATGGTGCCTTAAGACAGGGTCTAGACAAAGGTTACAAAGAAATCAAATTTATATATCCAATCATGCCAAAAAGTCTATAAACATCAAGGATTCCAAGTGGTCAAGCTCAATCGGCAATGGGGCTTGAGTTTTTTGTCCCTACTTTGGTAGCTAAGCATTTGTGACAATCAAAACTATTCCTCCTTTTAATTCTATTAGTCCCACCAATAGATCGCACCATTTTTTATCCAAATTGGAGCCGCTTTAAAATTTGACCCCTGTACAACTGAAATTGACCCTTTTTATTGATTTTGGCTGTTTTAGCCTGTAACTCACAAAACTTTAGGCTGTAGATAGTACAAACTATATCATTTTGGAATCTGAAAAGCCCCCAAAAGAGACACACATCAGAAATATAGTTTGTTCCTAAGCTGACTGGGACAAGATGTTATTGGACATTTTGGTGCCTGTCTTATCCGTACCCAACTTCTTTGCTGGGAGCGCGGTTTGTGATTTTTGGGGACATTGGACCACACACATTGTTATAGACTATACTTCTCAAATGAGGCAAATTTGATGTATTCAGCCTATTTTATAGCTTGACCTCATATGCCCTTTGCAAACTTTATGATGTCATTGTGACTTTATTTGAGACATGTTGGCATTCATTTTGGTATCAATGGAAAGAGGAAGATAGCTATCCACTGGGAGCAAAACCAAGTGTTTGTGATATCCCTGTGTTGTACTAGGCATGTTTGACTACTCTTTTCCCAAAGGGGGTGGTTGTATTCAAACCCACCCCACTCCATTCACTTTGAGATCACCCTGTATCTTATCTGTAACCCACTGGATGTTTGTTTTTGCACGAACGGAGTGTTAAATGTTCAATGACAGCTATTACATAACATAATGGCACCCAAAAGGGGGTTTTAGCAAGGCCAAAAAAAAAAATGACAGTAACCCCCTCCTTCGGGAGCTGGTGGTTAAGCACATCAAGTGCAACAGTACTGGAGAAGTATGTCTGTGCTTACATAGGACACACTACCTTTAATGGTACCCTATATTGTGATCACTAATACAATAGTTTCATTCAGCCACCATTTAGTTCCTGTATGAAAACCTGGTTTTATCTTGTATTTTTTTAAACTGATAATAAACGATTACAAATCAGTGAAGATTGAGGGCTCACTTTCAAAGGCCTCCAAATGGACAGATGGTGTATGAAACGTTTAGATCCACAGATTTTGGGATTGGATTTACATGAAGGATCTGCTGTAATTTGTGAGTAAAACAAGAATAAACAACGGTAATTAAAGGTGCTTATTCAATGTCTTGAATCTAGATGAAAGGCCCTATTTTTCTTATTACTCTGTGAAATTGAGCCCTCAAATCATTCTTCACAATGATTATAACAAAAAACTGCCAAATTGGTGGTTAACCATCAAATTAATAGCACAGTAGTAGGGCGTTTCATATCACTATCGCGTTTCTAGCATAAAAACCACAAGTTGGTTTCCCACGGTACATGATGGTCAGTGCGTACATTGCAGTAGAGACCATGATAGACAAAAAATCGGAAACAAGCACCTTTAAGTCTGTTTTTTTTTTAAATCGTTTAAATTTTTTTTAAAATGACAAACCTAGATGGTTGAAATCAAATAAATCACTGTGTGGTTACTGCAAAAATTCTGTCATTTTAGCAAAATGAGCATGCAAAGATAATACCTGGATACGCTGCCCGGATCATGGCCAATGTGAAGGTCGGGCGGGGGGGTGGCGAAATTTGATACAAAACAATTATTAATTATTTTGAAATTATTTGAAGTATTTATGAATTGTATTGAAAAAAAAAAATACTACAAAGGTTTGAAGGTAGAAAGTAGAAAGAATACCATAAAAAACTTTAAAACCACAATCTATCCTGTCTGTCATGACATCATGACTTGATTTAGGCCGCAGTGCATTTTAGTAACACCATTCTCAGCACCTGACTGACATCGAAGAAAATGACAAGATTACTTCTTCTACTTAATGAGAACAAAAACTAAGCTTTAAGGCCAAGGGTTATTTTATAGGCATTATTTGTATCTAAATGTGAAAAATGTCCATCCATGATAAAATGGAATCAGCCTCTTAGGAAGAAATGATAATACTACGGCCGAACCCCCCTCCCCCCGATTAACATATAATGGAACTGTTGTTCACTATGGTGTTTAGATGATCCTTTATTTTACGGGGTTGAAAGGTTTTTTTCTTTACCTACCTGTAAATACGCAATCGGGAGCGAACACAAATAAAGCGGCCGCGCTAAACATGTGCAGATTGACATGCTTGCGGCATATTTGGTTCTTTAATATTAGTGTGTTGCAGTGGGGCGTCCATAATGGTCCCGCCCATAGTTATGCATTGATTTTTTTCCTTATTTTTAATTTATCGACATGATGGGATAAATGTTTAAGTACACTTCTGTAAAATGGATATGGTTGTTTACCTGGAACCTCTTTAGGGTGCGTCTTACAACTGATTCGGTACAGTTCAGCGCATATTTGGCGCAGAAAATGGTGGATGTTTCGGTGCGAGTTCCGGACCCTAACCATTAGTGATGGCTCATAAGCAGAAAGCATGATGACACAGCGATTATGATACAGATTAACGACAGTCCCGGCCATTAAATCATGTGATTTAGGGAAGCTTAACTCTTCTACTTTTACTTCTTGAATTGTCGTATCCAAAAATCGTAGGGGCGCTTATTAGAGCAGGGGCATATATTAGGAACAACACGGTATTCCCCTTCCTATAATCACCACTACCCCTAACCTCATCAACTTTAAGATAAAACCACAATCCTTGTCACGGTGGATGTCCGTCCATGACGTCTGTGTCCATGGGGGGGGGGGGGGGGGCTGGGGGCGAGGGCCCGTACAATAAAACAGTGCAATCCACTGTTTTCAGGTGCAGTTGTTAATTTTTTTCAGCTATCTTACAAAGATTTACACAAAAAAATGACACATAAAAAAAATAAAAAAAATATGAAATTTTATTTTTGACTACCTGTTTAAAGGTGCGTGTTTCCGATCGTCTTTGTGAACCCCCCCCCCCCCCCCCCCCCCCCCCCCCCGATTACAAACCCGATAGTATCGATTTTGATATCAGATGAAGGCCGTATTTTTTTTCTCATTGTCGTCCTGAAATAAATTTGAGCCCTCAATCAAATTCAATTCCAAGATATAAACAAAACCGCCGTTTTAGTGGTTTACCCTCAATATTAGCCCACAGTGTTGATAGGGCTTTACAACATGATTGCGTCTAGCATCAAAACGCAAGTTTGTTTCCCAGGTACTCTTGATGGGGTGTGGGTGCAAATTAAGTGCGGCTCTCATATCAAAGTAGAGAACACAATACACATAAATCGGAACAGCCACCTTTAACTTGAATGATCATCATCTAAGCACTTACCGCCAATTATCAATCACACATCTTTGGGACCTTTAAAATAATGCCCTCTCCTGTCTGTTCTACTGTATAAGACAAGTATTGATGAATTATTTAAAGAGACATGAGGACATTTCCAGAGAGAAGTGCCCTCACTTTTTTTCTAACCCAGGTTTTTAGCATATTTGGAATGCTTACCAATGTATTAGATCACACCTGAAGTGAATAAGCCGAATATACCGTCTTTGTAATAATAATGATTTTATTTTCTGTCATGCACAACAGAAAATCAAAGCGTAGTTTTTCATAGGGATAATGATAGCCGGCAAGTTCAAAACAACATTTGCGGTTTACTTTAGTGCTTGTTTGTCCAATAAACCTTCCAAACATTCTCGGTAGGTAGTCTACAACCGATCAAGTGCAATTTGAGAGAAATTTGTATCCTCAAAAAAATTTTTCCTGTCACTTTAATGCCCCCAAGGGTTAGATATGTCGGGCTGGTCTATGCTATTTTACTTAATTCAGTTCTGATTTTTGTCATTTTGACATCACAAATATTCTTTGTATAAATTTAATCATCTAGGGTTAGTTTAGATAGTTAAACCAAAGTTTTAAATCCGGTTTTGTCCCCGTAAACGAGGGTGACCAGATTCACCCCGCACTCAGTAATACTGCTGTGTGAGGATTTATTGGAGCATAAGATAATTGACCGGATGCCCTTCCTGATGCCAATCCACAGTTTTCGGCGGTGGGCCTAGCCTTTGGGCAACCATGCCCACCCTGCAAGGCAGCATGTGCTGGATGGCCGCCATTAGCTCTCCAGAGCTAACGCCCTTGTAGGTAGATCTTCTTTTTCATTCTTCCAGGGTAACCAGCTACCCTCCTCATCAGATTTCCTCAGAAACCCGATGGGGGTGTCGGTTTAGCCGCCGACGACTCGGCTCTGGGACAGGTAGTACTGGTTACCAGGATACCAGTAGCAGGCCCTGAAAGGAAACCTGACCTGGCCTATTTTACATAATTCAGTTCTGATTTTTGTCATTTTGACATCACAAATATTCGTTTGTATAAATTTAATCATCTAAGGTAGCTTCCAAATATGATCATGATAAAAGTAAGACAAAGATTGAAGGTGAAATATAAATGTAAATTTTACTATGGATCGAAACAGGTGTCATCAATGCAAATTGACTGATTTGGGAAAAACATTTTTTTTGGAAAAATCAAACATAAATATGGCTGATTTCGCATCAACTTTTGTCAACCAAGGGGTCAAATTTTCAAACTTGATAAAACTTTTTTGTGTGTATTTGTTCTTATGGTTTAGGGTATATTTTAATACTTATTGGTTTATGGAGCTTACATTATGTCACCATTTGCAACATGACCAGCACAAAGCCTCTTATTGAGTGTGTAAGAACTCAAAAGCTATACATTCCTTAGGCATATACTATGCATACCAGATGAAGAACCAGACTTAACCCTCTTTTTTACACAACCATGTATGGTAAAAAGAGACCAGGGGTCCGTTCCCAAAACTCAGTAGTAAACATAATGTGCATACTATGTATGTCATTCCT